>MCGE01000060.1:0-99477 GCA_002105175.1 Absidia repens
ACTTTTCGCACATGCTGAGCTGCACTCACATCAAATACCTCATGTTAACGTAGGAAGTTGTTGGTCTCAAAATGCTTCCAGGCACACCCACACCCAAAACACATTCGGTATATCAATAGTTTAACCAATAAAATTGGGGCATAAACAAAGAAGGATTGTCTTTTTTTGGGGTGTGTGATACCACTACTGGTGGAAGTGTATTTCCCGATTTTTTCTAGTGACTATCACCCTACAGGTAGTACAGGTTCCTTCGAAGAAGAGTGGACAGTGGTTGGTTGTCAAAATCTCGCAAAAAAAAAAAAAAAAAAAAAAAACTATTTACACTCCGCCAATTGTCACCAATTTGAAGGAAGTTTTCCCACCTCTCTTTTGATTTTATTCTTCTGGCTGACAATGACAAGGGAATCCGGCATTCGTCGTCCTGAACACCAATGTCGGTACAAAGCGTCTCGATGATTTGGCCCCAAGTGAAAAGACTGCTGGTATCACCAGTGTCTCTTTTGCGCAAGTCATTGTTCAGTTTGGAACACAGTCAAGTTATGCTACTATGGGCCGGTAAGTCAATTACTCGTGAATTATCCTATCGTCAATTGCTTTACTCACTTTTTTTTCTCTTTTCTTTTTCTTTTCTTTTTCTTTTTTGCACCTATATACACTGAGTTGTATGTCAAACATCAACCGTTGGTCTTTACTGTTCTGGCTGACAATGGCAAGGGAATCCGGCATTCGTCGTCCTGAACACCAATGTCGGTACAAAGCGTCTCGATGATTTGGCCCCAAGTGAAACGATTACTGGTATCACCAGTGTCTCTTTTGCACAAGTCATTGTTCAGTTTGGAACACAGTCAAGTTATGCTACTATGGGCCGGTAAGTCAACTACTCGTGAATTATCCTATCGTCAATTGCTTTACTCACTTTTTTTTCTCTTTTCTTTTTCTTTTTTGCGCCCATATACACTGAGTATTATGTCAAACATCAAGTGCCCGGGTTGATAGAAGCAAGGAAATCTGCGCAAGGTTGCTTCCAGCACGTTGTTCCGGTACTACTGGTCTTGATAACTTGGCTTTAGGCAATATTGGCTTTGATCACCATTAAAGGCTGCATACGCTGCGTACGCTGTTATCGCTCTGTATCTCAAAGGTGGGTGAATAGTGTATGTTTTTGGAAGTGAATATGTAAATGAATATAGAAAAATCTATCAACTCTAATTTTTTTTCTTTTCTTTTAGTTTACCGAGGTGACAAAAAAAAAACGATTTCGTCCTCTCTGGGGTGGTGGTCTTTGGGTGCTGTAACTGGTGGAATATGGACCGCATTGGAGTTTGATCTCAACTTTGTGGTCTCAGTTATGTTGGATTCCTTTTTACAATTAGCCTTATTATATCGATTTAGGTTCATTATGATTTTATCTATCCTTATATAGTTTTTTTTTTTTCTTTACATGCATCTCTCATCTCAAATGTTGGAAATAAAAACCTTTTACTACCATTGTCCTCTTTTGTTGTTTGTGATGCTTTTCTCTCTCTCTCTCTCTCTCTCTCTCTCCCGTTATCTATCTATCTACCTATCTTTTATATATATATACTATCTTTATTAAAAGGGGATTGCTCCATTTCAGAGAAATGTCGGAGAATTTTCAGAGAATTTTCAGAGATTTCAGGTCAGATAAATTACACAAGAACAACGGTACCACCATGGATTGTATCGGCGATGGTTGAAATCATACTGCACTTTAAATTTGAAGTGTGACATTTACTTCTTTATCCTCTTTCGCGTTTTTTTTTGCTTTTGTATT
The DNA here is from genome assembly GCA_002105175.1 of Absidia repens. NCBI lineage: Eukaryota > Fungi > Mucoromycota > Mucoromycetes > Mucorales > Cunninghamellaceae > Absidia > Absidia repens. The sequence continues at coordinate 1,796 of MCGE01000060.1, forward strand.
ATTATCAAAACATCTACATCCACTATTATTAGTATTATCATGATCAGTCTAGTCTTATTGGAAAAGTCTATCTACCAAAAATAGTATGATGCAAGACGTCAAAGCATTTGCTAGAAGAAATGGGGTTGCAATCTCCAGAAACTCAGGCAACAATGGGAGCAGTCTGGATATGCATTGCAGTCAAAGGGGAAGCGGCTGTGGTAGAAAGGACGAACTTGGATTAGTGGTTAGAACTTGGTTCAGGGGCATTTTGAAAAATGCAGTATAAACGTTTATGGTGAAATCCTTTCACTTTGGATTGAAGATCCCGGACCCACCATTAGATTAGGACATTCATCTTAAGAGATGAGCGTCATGAAACTGTCATTAGTTTAGCTTCGTATTAGTTTGTGATATGTTTTATCTACATATGAATAAATTAGGCCTCGTCTTTTTACCATTTAGCTCCAATTTGCCTCTTTCATACGGTGTATTTTGTCTTCTAGTTGACAGATCCCATTTTTTACATTCGTCACCTCATCCATTAGATTAGCAAGTTGACCATTCCACCAGTTTATACCTATTTATACAGTACTTCAATCAAGTAAACATTTTTTTTAAAAATAACCTTTGAACCATGTCCATGTTGAACTCTATATTAAACATATTCATTTTGACATTGTACGTAGCTCTTTGTCCCTCTAAAATGATACTTCTATACGTTGTATGATATCATACTTTCACGTTGTAAAAGCCATGTCCAAATTTTAATGCTTTTGTTTTTTATTGGATACAATAGAAAATAATATGAAGTACTAACACTATACTACATTAATTCGTCCCTACTCTAAACAGCTAATTGTAAATCGAAGCTTCTGATATTTTTATATAAATGTATTTATTATTTTTTATACATCACGCATAAAATAAATAACGTCCTGTTTTGACACAATGCTATCGCGCAGTATAATTTCAACCATCGCCGATACAATGCATGGTGGTACGGTTGTTCTGTGTAATCTATCTGAGATTCTGGAGAAAAAAATTTTCTCTGAAATCTATGAAATCTCTGAAATTTCTCTGAAATGGAGTAATCCCCTTCTTTTTTTCTTCACCGTTGGAATCTCATGGAGATTTTGGTGAACTTCGATTAGTATGACGACTATTTTAGAAGGGTTTTCAGATCAGGGATTACAACATGCATGGAGAACCCTTTCATTTTGGATCTTGGATCTGGATTCACCGTTAGTTGACTTCATTGGTCTCAGTTTAGTTTTAGTTTATCCATAGTTTGTATCTACAATGAATAAAATAAGTCTCTTTTCGACATGCTTCAATGAAAATATGATTCATTAGTCTCATCAATTCTTGTACAAGGGATTCCTACTTTAATAAGATCACTTGATTTGAATAGTGTTGACCAGCGTGACACTTCATTAACAGTTATCCATTTACGCTCTTTCTCATGTCTCCTACAGTATGTTAGGGATCATTTTACTGTTGTACCTGTAGATTATCGTTGTCTTATTCTTCTAATTTCACATTAGCTACTCCTTCATGCTTGCACCAATGGATCCTTCCCTTCCATTAAAACCCTTCCCATCTTTAGTTTTAGTATCTATCAATATGCTTCAATAAAATATGCGCTTTTGATTTAATGCCCCAAAACTCTGTTTCATAATAAACAAATATCTCGATTGTAGCTGTTTTGTGATTTGTCCCAGCAAACACTTGCTCTCTATTTCACCCACTATAACTACCATCTGCTCCCCGGCTATGAACGTTCCAGGAACCGACTGACCAGATTTAAATCAACTTATTATCAACAATAACTATATTCCTGCTCGACCAAGAATATAAATGGAAGCTAGGGTCATGATGTAGTTGTCGCTGCTTCAGAGCATGTTGCATCAGCTTTTTAGCCTTTCCATGGCTAATTTGCACCGATTTCCTGATTCCCAGTGGATCCCTTATTTTTGCAACTACCAAACTGCTTGGGAAGTAAAGTATATGGAAAAAGAAAATGACAATCATTCAAAGTTATTTTACGCTTATGCTTAAATGCATCATAACAATGCCCCATGTTATTATGGGAGGTTCGTTCTCTCAATGATTCCACTCACACACAAACCTAAACACATTAGGCTTATCAACATTTTAGCCAATAAAATTGGGGATGTCCAAAAGATGGACGACCCTTTCTTTTTGGAGTGTGTGGTACTATTGGTGGAAGTGTGCCCCTGATTTTCCAGTGTTACTACCCAGCATGTAACACAAGCCCCCCCCTTAAGAAAGGGGCGGTGAGAAGCTGGTTGTCAAAGTCTCGAGAACAAAAAAAAAAAAAAAAAAAAATCAGGAACCAAAAAATGTATCAAAGAGTATGGCATACTAACTAAACCAAAACATCTCGCTGATGTCCAAGTTATTATTCATTTAATATCTCACTGTAGAACTAAAATTGTTGGAGGATAAAAATAAAAAGATTGCTGTAAGGAAGCCAGTATATTTTTTTGCCTATTGATACGAAATAAACGTGTGGCACCTCATTGAGTTTTCGTGTTACAGACAGGTACCTTTTTGTTATGTTCCCCGAATATACTGTACCCCGGGTCATATCTTCTGTCAACAATTTTTTCTCCTCCTTTTTCGTTTCCTTCAACTTTGTCATGACGAGTGATGAACAAGTGGATCAGCTCGGTAAAGGTAAACATTAAAAAAAACCTTCCCGTCAATTTTGTTTCGATTGTATCATATTACCTACCTATATTAACTGTTATGACATTCTTTCTTTATATATTTATATAGACTTATCACTCAAAAGCACCAAGGAACGGCAGACAAAGCAACCGTTTCAAATTGTTCTTGTCGACATTGAAAAGGCTGCCAGAGATAAAGTGATCCATTGTGTTAAAAAGCCACTCGAAGAAAAAGATTTGGAGTTTGTTGCCTTGTCTTACCGTTGGGGAGAATTACACGAGACGCTGATCGATACCAAAGTTGGTTACATGGCAACTATTACTTCGTTTGACTTTAATGATTTTCATCGTCTTTGCTATACGATGACAAAAGAGTCAGATTTGAAACACATCAAGTACGTGTGGGTGGATGCGATCTGTGTGGACCAACGCCCGACAAAACGAAAAGCCACCATTTACCAAATGAGCAATATCTACGAATGTGCCACGTATATTTTAGCCGTACCCGACCTTCACTTGACGTATTTGAAAAGAATATCGATCAAAAATCACGAAACCATAGAGGGCTCCAACCAATACCGTGAAGATATCTATCATCTCATTCAAGGAAATACCTCTAAACTCGCTGCCCTGGAACAAGCGTTTCTCAATGATGCTCAGGTACCCAAAGACCCTCCAGCATTAAGGCAATTACTAGTGGAGTACACGGATCATTTTGCGCCTAGTTTTATGACATACCAAAAACATGATGACGACTACTGTCCTGTACGAGCACTCGATCACATCTGCCAAATCAGTGAACATCACCGTGACCATTTGAAAGCATGGATAGTGAACAGTAAGAATTCTATTAAGGATTTACACCAATGTCACGAAACCGTTTGTCCTTTAAAAATGTTTCTTCCATCCGATCACCCATACGAAACATGGGACGACATACGAGAATTCAAGTATTCTAACTGGAAGGCAAGGGTGCTTGAAAGAAGCAGCAGTATACGACATTCTATGGAATTTTTGACGGATCTTCTTTTGGATTGGTCTTCTCGAGTGTGGGTGATCAGTGAATTCAATATTGCAAAAAAGAAAAATAATCTCAAATATTGGTTTACGCAATTATCATTTCCCTATGACGACGAGGATCATCTGGCACACTCTTACAAGTACAAGGAATATGCCGACAATGCGGAAGTGACCTTTTTCAAATTCGACTTTCATGATGATGCTTCTTCTTGTTTTGATGATATGATAATGAACACGCCTTACTACGCCAATCAAGAAGAAGCCATCATGACAAGAGCAAAAACGTCCAACCCGATTTATATCCGATTCCACTATACCATGATCCGTCAACTTCGTCAACAAACCTTTCTGGATATGATGCTGAATTCCAAGGCCAGTAAAAATGGTAAAAGCTTTTTTTTTAACTTCCCCAGACATTGGTTTTGAGTCGACTGATTCTAGGTTGGTTGGTTTTTTTTTTTTAACTAGAGGATCGATTTTACAGTGTTTTGCCATTGTCAGAGTACCACAAAAGTAAAAGCGAAGTGTCACACTGGAACATCTACAATATGGTATCCGTCAAATTGAAACTCTACGATATTATGAACACCAAAGACAAAATGGCGCTTCTTTTTTGGTCAGGCGATCAAAATGCCACCAATCGTGGTCTTTTACCAACGTTTGCAACATCGACTCTACCTTTGGCGTTCCAAACTGGCGACTTTATACATTCATTGTCCGACGACACCTATTGTAATTTTGATTGGAACGATCCATCTTCCTTGATGCTCCATCATCATCGACAACACATCAGCAAAGATGAGCTGGAGGAGGAGGACGAAGAGGAAGAGGAAAATAGTGACTCAAATCGATACTATCTTCGTTTGAAACCGAAAGAATATATGGTCTCGAAGCATGACAAATTTCATGAAACACCTATTCGTTTCCTTATGAGTAGTGTACCGATTTTAAAGCAACTTGGCATGGCTCGTGCTTCTACGCTTACGCTTGATATTGTATCGATTCCTGCTTTTCAACGGTGCGATCTGGATGCCTATGACCCGGAATCATTTCACCCTGCCGATGACCATCGATCGCATTTTCTCACGTTGGTCGGCTGTTTTGTTACCAACACATGGATTATACCACCAGAAAGTACACGCCATTATCCAGAACATAAAAAGGGCCATCGTGTGCGGTGCTATGGCGCTCACGGAGAAGCTAACAAATCCACTGCGGCTGCGTTTTTTGACATTTATTAAAGCTCTTGGGTCCTATCCCTTAGTTTGCGTCGAAAATTAGATTTAACGATATGGTTTTAAATTGTTTTTACTTTATATAACTTGAGTGACGATGTGTATAGTGTCGACATTTTTTTTTTTTCAGAGGCTATATACATAGTTCCTTTTCTTTTCCAATGAGCGCACAAGAAATAAAAAATGAAAAAGCTGAATACTTATATAGTCCGATTTACATAAGTTTCTATCAAATTGGGCGGCTCAGTAAGAACGTATTGTACTGTACATACTGCGCACTATAAAAAGGGGCAATTCTTCTTTTGGACAAGCCATTAATTTTATTGGTTAAAATGTTGATATTTCCCGGGAGTGTTTTGAGTATGGGTGGAGACATCGTGAGAGCATTCTCCTCCCCCCCCTTATATTCTATATACTACATCGCGACGGTACGGTTTAGTAAGAATGTAAAGTAAACATTAATTATTACAATTTTTTCTGACACATGCAAAATATGGATTCCGCTGGGATATCAGGAAATGTTGCAAGTAGTCATAAGTAAGCTAAAAACCAATGCAATATGCTCTGTAGTGGTGGTATTGGTTATATGCAAAAGCACCATTTTGATTTCATTTATATGATTGGTAGGGCAGGAATATGATTATCGTTGATACTAAAATGATCTTAAATTTGGTCAGTCAGTCCTTTAGGGAAAGGCATGGTCGAGGAGGGGGAAAGCAGCCATAGAGGGTAAACTAGAGAATAAGACAAATCACAAATAGCTACATTAAAGATATTTGTTTATTATCAACCAGGGCCTTGGAATAATTAATTAAAAGGACAATTTTTATTGCAGCATATTGATAGATACTAAAACTAAAGACGAGAAGGTACATTGTAAAAAAAAGGGATTAGTCGGAAGGATCTCTTGGTGGAAAACATGAGGGAGACCCTAATGTGTGATTTGAATAAGAAACAGCGCCAGTCTAAATGTACAACTGTAAAAAGTACCTTAATATACTGTACGAGACATGAGAATGACTGTAAATGTACAGCTTTTATGAAGCAAAACAATAGATCTAAAAGGGGTGATGGTAGTAAAAGAAGTGATCTACCATACAATACCAGAGAGTAATCAGTGAGGCTTTTATTCATGGAAGCAAGTAAAAATAGACTTATTTTATTCAGATGTAGATTCAAATTATAGGCAAACTAACGATAAACTAAGCTAATGATGACTTTTAAAGACTATAAATGTGGCCATCAGATCCTAGATCCAAAATGAAAGAGTTTCCCCATGCATGTTAAAATCCCTAATCTGAAAACCCTTCTAAACTAGTCCTGACACTAAACAAAGTCCACCAGAACCTCCAGGAAAGCATAATGGAGTCGAAAAAAAGAAGGAGAAAAAATAAATGAAAAGAAAGAAAAAGGGAAAATGGGGGACATGGGGAAAATAAGAGATTTCATGTGGTCGGAATTTAAAATGGTCGCATCGTCTCTGTGAGTTTTTTTATAAAACAAATCGCTACAATTAAGGTTCCTTTATACAAAAAAAAAATTAAGGTTGCTTTACGCCCTAGCTGAACTAAGCCCTTTTAGTATTTTCAGATATGCTTTGATGTTCGGACTTTTTTGAAAACACTCTGGCGCAAATCTGGTGGTTGTATTACAATTTTGCCATCACCAGTACAGTCTACCCACTAGCAAATGTGGTATTATCTTTATATTCATTTTACGAATTCACCCTTCTCATCTCAGCAATTTAATTCATTTTATTTATCTTTTTGATTTTATTTTAGTTGAAAGAGGAAAAAAAAAGACTTGCTTGGTTTTGAGAAAAATAAATGGATAGCGGCGGTCTATTAATACCTTGCGCGCACAAAAAAAAAAATTCAGGAACCAAGAAGTATCAAGAAGTATGACACACTGACTAAAATGGGACATCTTTACTGCAACATAAGCCATTGTTTATATAAATTCTCATTATTGCATAAACTATAACCGTTGTAGGATGGAAAAAAAAGATTTTTTCGAAATAAAGTTATGCCATGGTTATCGAGTTTTGTGTTACAGCCGAAGGGCTTTTTGTTATGTTCCCCAAATATACATACCTCCAAGACATTTCTTTTTTATTAACCGTTCGTCTGCTTCTTTTTCCTCTTCTTTCCGGTTCTGAACTACATTATGACAATCGACGAATCAGTGGATAAGCTCGGCGAAGGTAATTTTATCCATCCATTTGTTGACTGTAACATATATCTATTCTAAAAGTCAGCTCATATTGACTGATATGACTTTATATATATATACATTGATCTAGGTTTCTCATTCAAAAAAAACCCGCAACAACGGGAAAAAGTACCATTTCAAGTTGTCCTCGTCGACATTGAACAGGCCGCTAACAATAAAGTGATCCGCTGTGTTAAAAAGCCGCTCAACCAAGAAGATTTGAAATTTATTGCCTTATCTTACCGTTGGGGCGAATTACACGAGACTTTAATTGACACTGAAGTTGGCTATACAGCAACCATTACGTCGTTTTTCTTGGATGATTTTTACAGGCTTTGCGAAATGATGACCATGGAGTCGGATTTGAAACATATCAAGTACGTGTGGGTGGATGCCATCTGTGTGGATCAACGTCCGACAAAACGAAAAGCCACCATTTACCAAATGAGCAATATCTACAATCGTGCCACGTATATTTTAGCAGTGCCCGACCTTCACTTGACGTATTTGAAAAGAGTATCGCAAAAAAATAACGAAACCATAGAGGGCTCCAACAAATATCGTAAAAATATCTATCGCCTTATTCAAGGAAACACTTCCAAACTCGCTGACCTGGATGAAGATTTTCTTGATGACTCGGTTGTACCAAAAAGTCCTCCTGCGTTAAGACAATTGCTCCTTAAATACACTGATCATTTTACGGATGGGTTTATGAAATTTCAAACGCATGATCGTTTATATTGTCCTTTGCGAGCTCTCGATCACATCTGCGAGTCCAGTCAAGAATACCTTGGTCATTGGAAAACGTGGATGACAAACAGCAAGACCTCTATTAACAATGTTCATCAATGTTATGAGCCCATTTGTCCTTTGGCGTTGTTTGGTGATGGTATTGGTCCAACAACATTGGAAGAAATTGAACAATTCGTTAATTCTAACTGGAAGTCAAAAGTCCTTGAAAGAAGCAACAGTATACGGCAGTCCATGGAATTTTTGACGGACCTTATTTTGGATTGGTCGTCTCGAGTGTGGGTGATCAGTGAATTCAGTATTGCAAAAACAAAAAACAACCTCAAATATTGGTTCATCCAATTGGCACTTACTGATGTCGAAAGGGCGGTATATGAAAACACGAACAAAGAATTCACCTTTTTCAAATTTGATTTTCATGATACTTCCTTTTCTGATGCCATTATCAATGCTCGTTACTACGCAAACCAAGAAAAAACAATCAGCACGAATTCAAGGACTACCAACCCCGTTTATATTCGATTCCATCACACGATGATCCATCAGCTTAGTCAACAAACCTTTTTGGAGATGATTCTGAGCTCCAAGGCCAGTAGAAATGGTAATAAGTTTAATAATAATAAAAAGATAAAGTCGTTGATGATGGAGAAATGATTCGATTTTTTTTTTAAACAGAGGATCGATTTTACAGTACTTTGCCAATGTCAGAGTATGCCGATAAAAAGATTGAGATATCTCACTGGGTAATCAACAGCATCGTATCGGTCAAATTAAAATTATACGAAATCATGAACACCAAAGACAAATTGATGCTACTTTATTGGTCCTGCTTTAAAGACGCACTACAAAATGGAATTCGCCCAACATTTGTAACCTCCACTTTACCTTTGACATTCCAAGCTCAACGTCTTTTACATATTGTATCCAACTATGCTTGCAATTTTGACTTGGAAGACCCATCCGCTATTATGCTTTGTCATTACGATCAACAAACTAACGACAATGATGATGATGATGATGATGATGATGATGATGACGAGGGCAGCGGTGGAAGTGGCTCGAACAAGTACTACCTACGATTGAAACCGAAGACGTCTTACGTGATGAAGGATACCAAGGGAACCGATAACTGCGCCAGGCTGCTTAAAGAAAGTGTACTGCCTTGTAAGCGCCTTGGTGTTAGTGATGCTTCTGCTGATACGCTTGATATTGTATCTATTCCTGCTTTTCCATCGTATGGCGTTTCTACCATTCCCTTGGAATATGACTGCTGTCTGTATTTTCTCATTTTGGTTGGAAGTTTTACTCAAAACAAATGGATGATACCACGCTATCATTATTTTGGTGAACCATCAAATGAAAATAGGTTTTTTAGACGTTACCATGATGATAAAAAAGATCAAAAGCCAATGGATTTCTTGGATATATACTAAGCTAGCTGTTATGATATCACTTATTTTTTATTTAATCAATAAAATAAAATAACTATTACTACTCTTGAGAACTGTTGACTTGCGTATTTTTTGTATGTATATGTCGAGGCTATTATATTCATTCTTTCAATGAGCGCTTCGCCCTCCTTCCCTCAGAAAAAAACCAACAACTCATGCTTACGGAGCGGAGTCGTTTTATGTTACACCAATTATGCAGATGACAGACACGTCCTGTCAATCAAAAGACATCCATATTTGGGTTTCTGTCCGCAGAAGTAACATGATGTTGTCAGACTTAAATGTCTATGCGGCGTCTAGTCATCGTATGGTATTGATATTTAAACGGCGGTCATGCTCATCAGCCCTCAAACGGTTTTTTTGATGGAATAGCATTGATCAAGTCAAATTATCGATAGGATCCTTTTTTGGGCTTTCAATCGTTGGCTGGGTGTGACTATGGTGATAAAAATAGGCAAAACGCTGTTGCATGGTTCTTTGCTTGGTGTTCATGCGTTGAAACTGTATTCCACTTTTAAACACCCGTTTTACTTCCGAACAACAAAAAACAGCAACAAAATACAACAAGAATACGACGTTTGAAGATACGCGCCTGTTCATTAAAACTTCAACAGCCTTTGATATCTGGGAAAAATGGCACCAAGTTGAGCAACTACTTTGTGAGTTCCCCTCCCTTTTTTTCCTTTTTTTTTTTTTTGTGATGTTAAAAGGAAATAATCTCCTTTTTTTTTGTAGGGCTCGTCCAACCTCTCTCTCGTTCTTTGTCTTTACGTTTTTTATCTTCGTCATTATGGCTCCATGAAGGTCGTCATGGACTTTGGTGAACTTCGTTTATTGTTAGGATTAGTTTGAAGGGTTTTCAATTCACGGATTACAACATGCACGAGGAATCCCATTCATTTTGGATTCAGGATTTGAGGTCACGACTAGCTGGCTCTTTGAAGTCTTCATTTGCTTAGTTTATTATTAGCTTTTCATAGTGGTTTTTATTCACATCTAAATAAAATATGTCTCTTTTTTCATAGTTTAACGAAAAATATTTCATTAGTCTCTATGTCATGCCATGTGTAATATGTCCCGTTTTTACTATCATCACTCCTTTTTTAGTAATGTTGACCTTCATGCTCATGCTGAACTGCACCATAAGATATACTTGTTTATTTTATGGGACGATTAAAATTGTTTACATCCTATATTATTGGTGTTGACTTATGTATCATAGATGGTATCCAACTACTAAAGAAGATTTTCATCAATGTCACATTCATCAATATTGCGGATTCTATATGGAAACACCTAGTCTTTTTTGAGAAAACAGCGTGAAAAATGATGAATATTATGACACTGAACCTGATGGTCATGCGTAGTCGGCTCATACCTAGAGCATTTATTTTTTGTATAACACCTTTTTTTTTCTACACGCCTATGTCCACTCCGGTCGACCGGACAAACTTTTCAACGTGCTATATGCCAGAGGTTGAAATCAATGACAAAAAAGAGACGTAGTTTATTTAGATATATTTAATATAAAAAAAAGAGCCACTAAACTAAGCTATTGATAGGGAGGGAACGTGTTTCCATATCTTTAAATCCATATTTATTAAACTTCATCTAATTTAATGGAGGTCCCAAATCACGATTTTAAAAAGGGAATTGCTCCGTTTCAGAGGAATTTCAGAGGCTTCAGAGGATTTTCAGAGGATTTTCAGAGGATTTTCAGAGGATTTCAGAGGATTTTCAGAGGAATTTCAGAGGATTTTTCAGAGACCGTCCCGTACCACCTTTATTGTATCGCCGATAACTACCAGATTAAACAAGCTTTGTGACATTAGCGATATAAAAAAATTGGCATGTTATTCAATAGACTAATGCTTTAAAATATACAAAAAAAAAAAAAAAATTATGCTTTAAAAAAATAAAATAAAAATCATGATTATCATTTTCGTTTTGGAATGAAATTTGTTTGGCATATATTTTCCTCATGACGGACTTTTTGGTAATAGTGCTTGATGATCGTTTTTATCTTAGTGGTTGTTAGTGGTGGTGTTGCTTTTTGATAAAGATGGGTTACTAGTAAAGGTGTAGGTGGTGATGGTGCTAAATTCAATACTGAAGGAGGAGGCGGTGGAACCTATGGCAAATTTTATTTTTCAATTGGTGAATCCAATATAGACGGTGGTGACTATACTGGTTTTTTGACAGATCTTTCAATTGTGTGGCGTACCTAACACAATTGTCGATGCTTCCGCTTCGACTCCAGATGTGGTATAGGCCTATCAGAGCCACGCTTTTATTCGTAGTTTTAATAATGTTTTTGTAATATAAGTGATTTTTTCTAACACCATCCCTAATCCTCATACCTTTCAAAGCTACGCATTCGTGGTTAATAAAAATTTTTATCTACTAAATTAAACCATATGAACCATGCCGAATTCTTCAACCAACTCTCCCCCGCAGAGTTGCAAAACCTGGTCAACATGGCCCAAAATCTCCAAACTGAAGGACAGTCATACCAACTGCCTGAAGACATCCACCGAGAACTCGAAACTGTCACCTCCAAGGACAGAAAAACCATCAACGGCAAGTTCGCAAAAAGTATTGCCAAATACGACGGTGACACCTGGACAAAGGGTGGCGCCACAAATAAACAATTGGTGGCAGAGCTCAAGCGTAGCCACGTGGATGCCAATCAGCTCGTCCAACAGATGTACAAGGATGCCGAAAAAGTACGACTTACGGCAAGAGCAGCCACCGAACTCTTCGAAGATATTGGCACCATTCTCGAGGAAGATGATCCAACAACAGCAATGCAGCAACTCCTCAAGATGCGACAAAAATGTCAAGCCTTGGCAGTGTATGGTTTCAGCACCAGTAAGCAGCTTGACAACGACGCCAAAAGCTTACCGTCAATTCCATCAAGCTCCCCGCCTCAATGCGATACATCGATGAAGCAGAAGAGGAAGATAAGGACATGGCATTTTCAGCCGAAGACATGGAACGACTACACAGTGAACGATTCCAAGAACGACTCCTGCAACAGACAACAAATCGACGAGGTGGATATGGAAATGGAAATGGATTTGGAAAACAAGCATTCAGGGGTGGAAGACAATCTTTTGGTTTCCAACAACGCAATCAACAACAACAACAAAAATCTTTTTTTGGGAAACCCCGCCAACACCAATCACACCAACAGTCCAACAACCCATTCCACGCCAGCCAATCAAGACCTCCGCCATCAACATCTCCTTCCCAATGAAATCTCCATCAATAACATCGGCCCCACACTATACAATACCGATGGATGGGATAGCTCCGGGGGGACGACTACAACATTTCGAGGAATATTGGCGACAGACCACATCACACAAATGGCCAATTTCGGTGATTACGGAAGGTTTCCGGATTCAATGGGAACATCCACCAATACCTTGGCATTCAACGAAATCATCAGCGGCAACCCTGGATCAGTCGGTAAATCAATTCTTAGCATCAAACATAATCGAAGTGTCGCCCGATGAAGACTCACGTTACTTATCACACCTATTTGCAATTCAGGAGGAAACCAAATTACGACCAATTTTGGATTGCAAGAAAATCAACCAATTCATTCAGTGCAACCATTTCAAAATGGAAGGGTACCCGCATTACGGGAAATTATTCAGAAAGACGACTGGATTTGCAAACTCGACTTGAAGGACGCCTATGTGGTGGTACCAATACATCCGGACTCTCGACGATTTCTATCGTTCCGCCATCAAAATATTATTTACCAATATTCGACACTGCCTTTCGGACTGAGCGTCGCACCACGGGTTTTCTCCAAACTCATGCGTTATGCGATGACTTACTTGCGGGAACAGGGGATCCGCTTGGTGTACTATTTGGACGACATATGCTTGCTTACAAAATCGAAATCGGAGATGGCGCACAACGTCAAGGTGGTAACGAATCATTTAGAACGACTGGGGTTTATCATCAATCAAAAGAAAAGCGACACCCAACCTCGGAAAATCCAAGACTTCCTCGGTTTTACGTTCAACACCACCTCAATGAAGATCAGTGTACCCTTGAAGAAGATGAAGAAATTAGAAACCAAGGTCAAACAAGCTTTAAACACTCAATCATGTCGATGGATGGCGGGACTCTTGGGTATGATCACCAGCATGCTTCCGGCGATTGGGGATGCACTACTCCACATTCGATATCTACAACGGGATCTGGCAAAGAACCTACGGGGTCAACACTACAACTGGGAAAACCCCTGTCCGTTATCAACCATGGCATACCTGGACCTGAATTGGTGGATGACACTCGCAAACAGCAGGAACGGCTTGGCAATCAAACCTCTGGAACGCAAACCTCCAATCGATACAATCTACGTGGATGCATCAGACACGGGTTGGGGGGTGAAATCCAATCTAATGGCAACATGGGACATTGGACGTCAGTCGAAAAAGATTATTCAATCAATGTGCGGGAGCTCAAGACGATCTTATTCGCCCTACAACTTCACCAAAAAGAGTATGCTCACCAACACATCGAAATTCACAGCGACAACATGACGGCTTTGAAGTACGTCAAGAAACAAGGGGGTACAGCATCACCGATCTTACAAGCACTGGCGCTGGAAATTCATTCATTAGCGATCGAGCACAATCTCACACTTACTTTTCACCACATTGCGGGGAAGAACAACATAGAAGCGGATCAACTCAGTCGCTATCAATCGACGTACGAATGGACTCTTCCTCTCAACCGACTGAAATCACTGTGCCGGGAATGGGTTTCCGACCCACGATCGACGCCTTTGCCTCACGAACCAACAACAAGCTTCCGACATTCTGGAGTTACCACCCGGATCCAGCGGCAGCCGCAACAGATGCATTTCAACAAGCATGGCCGAAGAAAGGTCTCTACCTTCACCCTCCGTGGAAACTAATTCCTCAAGTATTGCAACGTCTCAAGGAACAGAAGGTGAAAACAGCACTGATGGTGACACCATATTGGCCGATGCAACATTGGTGGCCACTGATGATGGCACAAGCTATACAAGGACCTCGGAAAATCCAACTGGCAAGAAACAAAACCCTGGCAGGATGGCTATTATAGAAGAGGCGTACGGCAAATCGGGCTTAAATCGGCGCTCCAGGCGATATTTGGGATGTACGACAAGACAATCAACAAGGACTCAATATGATGGACTCTGGAACAAATGGTGGAACTGGTGTTATGCACAAGAACCGCCAAAGGACCCATTACATTATGATCCAAACTCGGTGGTCGCGTGGCTCACGGATTCTTCTTCTCGATCAATGTCACATCTAAACTCAATGCGTTCTAGCGTGGCTTCAGTTTATACCGTACTACATAACGACAAACCTCAATTGGCATACCATCAAGCAGTACAAGCTTTTTTCCGGGCAAGAAAACGAAGGCAACCAATTGTCCACAAGACCAATGATGAAATCTGGGATCTTAAGACACTTATTGACTACATAAAAACTTGGGGTCCGACTGCCACTTTGACTTTGAACCAACTTCAAGACAAAACTATCATCATGTTGTGTATTGCTACCATGTGGCGTCCGCGTTCCTATATTGGCAGACTACTTTCAAAAGATATTGAATGGCTCTGGGACAAACAACAACCCTCATCTTTGGCAGGAGTGCGCATTTTAGCAAGACAACCGAAAGAAGCTACTCAAAAGTATTCCACTTTGGCCATTCTACCTGATCAGGTGAACACTTGTCCGGTTATAACACTGTTTACATTCATGGAACGCACCAAGGATATTCGTAAGAATGCACCTGCCATACAATCGCTATTTCTGGCTTATCTGGACCATGCAACCAAGCCAGTAAAGAAAATGGATGAAAAAACGGTAGCACAACACATCAAATCAATCATGCAAGCGGCTGGAATTGACACCACAAATTTTACGTCACATTCAATCCGCTCCGCATCCGGAACAGCAGCATATCAACAAGGAATCAGCCAGCAGCAAATCAAGATACATGGAAACTGGAGCTTAAACTCAGACACTTTGAACGGTACTATCTACGACCCAACAACAAGCTCAGCAAGGCTCGCGAGTTATTGCAAAAACTGATTTTGGATGATGCTGAAAAAGATACCACATCTGGAGTCGAAGCGGAAGTATCGACAATTGTGTTAGGTACGCCACACAATTGAATAGATGCTGGAGCGAAGACGAGAGATGTGGTAGGAACCCACCCTTATAGAATTAGATTATTTATTTTATTTTTATTTTATTTTATTTATTATTATTTATTTTATCAATTATCTCTATTTATTATATGTATTATCAATTCCCACCCTGATCTCTCTGTCCATCCAAAATCATTAGACTAGCTTAGAAAGGTATGAGGATTAGGGATGGTGTTAGAAAAATCACTTATATTACAAAAACATTATTAAAACTACGAATAAAAGCGTGGCTCTGATAGGCCTATACCACATCTCTCGTCTTCGCTCCAGCATCTATTCAATAGACGTTTTGAGAGTCCTAATAATTGGTACTACTCAGGTGAGTCAATCTGCTGAAAAAAAAGGAAGCATATATGCTGTTTGTCATTTTCCCATCCAAACTGAAAAATTACAAGTCGACCGTCCTTTTATGCCTATCATCTACTTTGTAAATTTTGTCGCCAATTTACATGATCGTTTAAAAATGCCAACTAGTAGGTTCCATAGCCATGATCCGACCATAAATCATGTAATCTTGTTCTATGATACTGTCCTTACTTATAATTTCTAGAAAACAATTGCGTTGATCATTGTTGTCGTTGCTGTTCATATTATCGGATACAGTCA
The DNA here is from genome assembly GCA_002105175.1 of Absidia repens. Classification (NCBI taxonomy): domain Eukaryota; kingdom Fungi; phylum Mucoromycota; class Mucoromycetes; order Mucorales; family Cunninghamellaceae; genus Absidia; species Absidia repens. The sequence goes on from MCGE01000060.1 coordinate 17,976, forward strand.
GGAGTAGTGTTGCATTGCAATACGTTTATTCGGTAGAATAAATCTTCAACGAGAGGGTCAATGCTTTACATCCTGGACCATACTCCTTGATAAAGATAGATTTCTCCAATTGGAAGGTGACTAGTCATAACAAATAGAAACAATAGCGCACCAAACAATATGGTAAAAAGAGGTAGAGAAGTAAGTGTCAATTTCTTTTGGGAATTACTCCATTTCAGAGGATTTTCAGAGGATTTTCAGAGGGTTTTCAGAGGGTTTTCAGAGGATTTTTCAGAGACCGTCCCGTACCACCTTTATTGTATCGCCGGTAATTAGCAATTTAAACAAGCTTTGTGACATTAGCAATAAAAAAGAAATCGACACTTACTTCTTTACCTCTTTTACCATATTATTTGGAGCGCTATTGTTTCTATTTGTTATGACTAGTCATCTTCCAATTGGAGAAATCTATCTTTATCAAGGAGTATGATTCAGGATGTAAAGCATTGACCCTCTCGTTGAAGATTTATTCTACCGAATAAACGTATTGCAATGCAACACTATTTCTGACTGTATCCGATAATATGAACAACAACGACAACAATGATCAACGCAATTATTTTCTAGAAATTATAAGTAAGGACAGTATCATAGAACAAGATTACATGATTTATGGTCGGATCATGGCTATGGAACCTAGGGCTCTTAATTTGGTCCCGTCCCGATTCTGGTATTGAGAAAAAGTCCTCAATACCTGGTACCGATCAATACCAATACCTACTAGCGGTATTGTCTCGCTAAGGTTTTGGTATTGCTAATCCCGCTAAGAGGTATTGATCAATACCAATACTTAGAAGTGGTACCGTCCCGCTAAGGTTTTGGTATTGCTAATCCCGCTAAGAGGTATTGATCAATACCAATACTTATAAGTGATACCATCCCGCTAAGGTATTGGTATTGCTAATCCCGCTAACATGGTATTGTTCAATACCAATACTCCTCATTTAGGTATTGTTAAGAGCCCTAATGGAACCTATTAGTTGGCATTTTTAAACGATCATGTAAATTGGCGCCAAAATTTACAAAGTAGATGATAGGCATAAAAGGATGGTCGACTTGTAATTTTTCAGTTTGGATGGGAAAATGACAAACAGCATATACGCTTCCTTTTTTTTCAGCAGATTGACTCACCTGAGCAGTACCAATTATCAGGACTCTCAAAACGTCTATTGAAAGATCTGTCAAAAAAAAAACCATTATAGTCACCACCGTCTACATTGGATTCACCAATTGAAAAATAAAATTTGCCATCGGTTCCACCACCTCCTCCTTCAGTATCGAATTTAGCACCATTACCACCTACACCTTTACTAGTAACCCATCTTTATCCAAAAGCAACACCACCACTAACAACCACTAAGATAAAAACGATCATCAAGCACTATTACCAAAAAGTCCGTCATGAGGAAAATATATGCCAAACAAATTTCATTCCAAAACGAAAATGATAATCATGATTTTTATTTTTATTTTTTTAAAGCATAATTTTTTTTTTTTTTTGTATATTTTAAAGCATTAGTCTATTGAATAAACAATGCCAATTTTTTATATCGCTAATGTCACAAAGCTTGTTTAATCTGGTAGTTATCGGCGATACAATAAAGGTGGTACGGGACGGTCTCTGAAAAATCCTCTGAAATTCCTCTGAAAACCCTCTGAAAATCCTCTGAAATGGAGCAATTCCCTTTCTTTTTTATTGCTAATGTCACAAAGCTTGTTTAAATTGCTAATTACCGGCGATACAATAAAGGTGGTACGGGACGGTCTCTGAAAAATCCTCTGAAATTCCTCTGAAAACCCTCTGAAAATCCTCTGAAAATCCTCTGAAAATCCTCTGAAAATCCTCTGAAGCCTCTGAAAATCCTCTGAAATGGAGCAATTCCCAAAAAAAAAGCAGTCAACATATCCATCCAATTTAAACCTCGTTTAATGCATTAGAGGTCAGTAGGATCTAAAAAAAAAAAAAAAAAAGCAGTTCGTAATGTGAATCCAAAAGTCATAAAAAATCAAATTCTCCAATGTCATCCCGCTCCGCGTTTAGGCTTAAAAGAATGAATCAAAAGTAATAAATTATACGGTTTTTTATTATGCGGACTACATATTAAAGAGAAAAAAAAGCACTGATGACTGTCATAACAGGAGTTACCAACAAATGAAATGTTTAGGAACAACTTTCGAATAAACACAACCCCGTTAAAGAGGGGGGGGGGATGAACTTGCTTAACGAAAGCGGATTATGGTTAAGCTGGTGGGGTATTAGGAGCAACAGGACGACCACCAGGACGACCACCAGGACCACCACCAGGACGACCACCAGGACCACCAAGAGGACCACCACCAGGACCACCACCAGGACGACCACCAAGACGAGAACCACGGCGAGGAGCAGTACGACCACCAATAAGACCGTCAAGAAGGTGGTTAAAACCACCATTTTGTCGAATGAAAGTATTAACAGGTTCTGTACCCTGCGGCAGTTGTCGTCGTTCCAAGTCTTGTCGATCACCAGGAGATGCATCACACGAACGGTCTGAGTCTGAAATACAATGGGTAATTTCTTGTAATTTGGCGGCGTCCACGGGACGACCCTTGGTTGTGGTGGTGCCATCAACATCATCATGTTTGTAACGAGAATCTAAGGGAATCCCCTGGGTCATCACGACTGAGAACGCCACTAAAAGCAAATAGAAGGTTTTACCATGATGGATTGTTTTTACAAAAAAAAAAAAAAAAAAAAAAAAATTGGCCTGGTGTGGTTTGATTTATATACGTATTTTTTTTTTTTTTTTTTTTTTTGCTTCCTCACGTTTTGCGAGAGAATCAGAGGGCTGCCATGCATCTGGCCAATCGTCAGGAGGAAGAAGGGAGAGAATCATTTTACTTTACATAATTTAAGGAGAGAACTAGGTGATGCAAAGAGGAAGACGGCCAACACAAAACACGGCTTCTAATTCACCTCCAATGTAAAATCATGTAGATCCGCTATTCTATATTTTCTTTAATTCATTATTATTACTTACAATTGAGACACGCACTGCCAGCCGTTCGGCATTAAATGTAAACATGATAGCACGGCGGGGGGAGGGTTATAGTATGGTGACACCATGATCACCTATCTGGATTACGTTTTGTTTGTTTTTTTTTTACACAAGTTTTACGCCTACAACTGACGCCTGAATGATGAATGGGATTGTCATGGTCCGCATTACGCCGTGCAATTTTTTTTTATTGGTAGCCTCGAGAAACTTGCATTAATGTTATTTGTAGATTTGATGGGTTTTTAAACTAGAAAGCGATTTGCAAGTTACAGAATACATGGGAAACGCCTTTCCTTCTGAAATCGTGCTTTGTTGCCTTACAATAAGATTAGAGGGCTTCCTCAATCTCAGAGAAGTTCTCAAAGGTTTTTCAGAGATTTCAAAGAAAAGATGGTGATATTGAGAATGGAAATGATTGTGCTGACGAGATTAATTGTAAGGGTGATGATGTTTGCACAGTCGTTGTTGCTGTTTCTGCTGATAGAGATAAAGATCATGATAAAAATAGTACTGGCGTTGGTACCCGTACGGGTGTAGCTGTTGGTGATGATGCTTGTGCGGAAGTTGTTGTTGATGCTAGAGACAGTAGCTGTAATGCTGTTGATAAAGGCTTATGATAAGTTATGTCGACTTGCTTAAAAAAATATAGACACTGTGTACTCTTTTTCCATTGAGAGTACCATTGAGCTCTGCTATTATGTCACTGGTGTTGTTAATCCTGTAATTTTTCTTCCAATCTGCATAATTTATGGTAGTACGGTATTTTTCTGGAATTTATCATCATTCACCTATATTTTTTTTACAACTTCCTTTTTTTTTTTTTTTTTTGATACCATCCCACTTTTTTATAGCTCGTTACATATATTATTTTTTACATATCGCCCATAGAATAAACAACGTCATGTTTTGATCTCCTACTATCGCGCAGTATAATGTCAATTTTCGACAATACAATGCATGGTAGTACGGTTTCTCTCTGTAATTTATCTGAGATTAAGCATTCCCCCTCCAAAAAAAAAAAAAAAAAAAAAAAAAAAGATAAACGAATAAAGTAAAAAACAGTAACCCAGATTTAGGCCAATTGTGTATTTTGTTTGTTTCAGATCAGTTTCTCCATGCATCTTGTCGTTCCTGATCTGAAAATCTCTTCTAAACTAGTCCTAAGAGTAAGTTGAGTTCACCATAAGCTTATGGAAGTCAAAATAATGAAGAATGAAAAGCGAATTTTTTTAAAACAAGACGGGGAAAAAAAGAGAAAAACTAAAAATTGTGTGAGAGGGAATGTGAAATGTCACGCTTAACAACTTTATGCGAGTTTTTTGACTGGTGTCAAGTCTGTGCATCCAGTACAGTACAGTGCTATCTAATCCTCCTTTCAAAATGATTCTCTATTCTAACACATCGTAAACGATACATTATATATAAACTTTAGTGAGTAGCACTATAGCGGAAAAGAGTAAATTATTTTATTCAGGTGGTAGTTTTTTAAAAAAATTAGGAATTACTGTTTGGGTTTGGGTTTGGGTTTTGGTGGAGAAAGCTTCTAAGTTGGTGGGGTCGGGTGAAGTGGGGCAAGGGCTAGGTGAAGGTGGCTGGTAAGCTTGAAGGATGGATATCAATATATTAACAACGAATATGCATATTGTTATGATCAGTTGGCATACATCTGGCAGACCAAAGTCATCTTTTTTACCACATACGGCTAGAAGTACGATGACAGTCATGCATAGAACAAACACCAAAAACTGAGTGGAATAGGTTACGTATTTAACTGTATCATGCGATAATACCTTTTGAACCAAATGCCATCTTTAGCGAAGCCAATATAACTACGTACTTTCGCTAATATTTTACTGTTTGATATATCATCGCGGTTTTCTGGAGGTGCATACAGGTAGGCAAGTACTAGGAAACGGTCGTTTTCGTCATCGATTTTGCTTATTTTTAGTCCAAAATAATATAGCAATACGAAGTAAATACAGATGTAGCAAAAGATATATAACAAATTGAGTGATATAATACATAATATCAAGATAGAAGATACCAATGCATCATTCAATGTGGAGAGGCAGGAGATAGCCGAAGGTATAAAACCAATAAAAGTTAACATTACAAAAGAATTGTTAAACTTTTCTTTCTTGTTTCTATTCTTGATCACTAGAATCTGAAAACATTTATCAACATCTTCAAAAATTTCATTCAAGTAGCTACCAAATGATAGAAATAAGTATTTTTCTTCCTGAGTAAAGCTTCTAAAGGACATGGTTTTGTTTATAAAATATCGTGATTCATCTATCATATATGGAGCCAAAATCTATAGCAGTATTTATAATGATTTTTGTCCAACATATAAGGTTTGTTGCGGACACTTCAATGTGGTACCTAAGGATAAACCAGAAATCATTGTGTAATTGCAATTTTTTTAGCATACTACGTAGGTCAATGCGATGTGCTACCTAGAGCTTCGTCGAAAACTGTTGGACGCGCAGGATGTAAGGTAGAGGGTTAGACATGTCCGACATTGAGCTGATTTTATGATTTTACTGCAAGTCACTCAGATCCAACTACTTCATCAAGATATTTTAAAGTTAAATAATGTATAACCACGGAGATCAAGCAAAAAAATATACTGAATAACTACAAAAAAAAAAAAAAAAAGACATGATTCGGTAAAAGTCGATGACTTTGTACATCCACTCCACATCGTAACAGACACTTAATGGACTAAATTGACATCAATATTACACGTCAGTAGCAATGATTTGGAACTTTTTTTTGGAACTATAATGAAACACAGCTTGAATAGATGCTTCCGCTTCGTCTCCAGATGTGGTGTAGGATTATCAGAGCCACGCTTTTATTCGTAGTTTTAATAATGTTTTTGTAATTTATGTGATTTTTTCTCGTATCATCCCTAATCCCCATACCTTTCTAAGCTAGTGTAATGATTTTGGATGACAGGGAGATCAGGGTGGGAAATTGCCAACTATAAATTTGATAAGATAATAATAATAATAAAATAATATAAAAACTAATTCTATAAGGGTGGGTTCCTACCGCATCTCTCGTCTTCGCAATTGTGTTAGGTACGCCACACAATTGAAAATCATGCAAGTCGGAGAGTAAATGTTCAGTCGCCCTTTTTTTTCAAAGCATCATACAACTTGGATTTAATTGGTGGGTTGGAAAGTGAATCAAGGCAAAAATGCTGTGCAGAAGGTATATTCCCTTTTTGTTTATGTTTAGAAACAAAAAAGCTGGTAAGGCTTTCCATTTTTATCTAGAACGACAAATGGACCAATAAAAATAAACGCTTGGTGAACCTTTGTGGTTTCGAATGCCGCTGGAACTTTGTTTTGTTTATGGGGCTCGTCCAACTTCTCTATCTTTGTTTTCCTTTACGTTTTTTATAAAAACAAAAAAAAAAAAAAAATTATCTTCGTCATTATGGTTCCATGAAGGTCGTAATGGACTTTGGTCGACTTCGTTTATTTTAAGGACTAGTTTAGAAGGGTTTTCAGATCAGGGATTACAAGATGCATGGGGGAAACCCTTTCATTTTAGATTCAGGATTTGAGGTCACGACTAGCTGGCTTTTTGAAGTCTTCATTAGCTTAGTTTAGTATTAGGTTGTTCATAATGGTTAGTATTCGCATCTAAATAAAATATGTCTCTTTTTTCATAGTTTAACGAAAAATGTCTCATTAGTCTCTATGTCATGCCATGTGTAATATGTCCCGTTTTTACTATCATCACTCCTTTTTGATTAGTGTTGACCTTCACGTTCATGCTGAACTGCACCATAAGATATACTTGTTTATTTTATGGGATAATCAAAATTGTTTACATACTATATTATTGGTGCTGACTTATGTATCATGGATAGTGTCCAACTACTATAGAAGATTTTCATCAATGTCACATTCATCAATATTGCGAATTCTATGTGGAAACACCTAGTCTTTTTTTGAGAAAACAGCGTGAAAAATGATGACCATTTTGACACTGAACCTGACGGTCATACATAGTCGGATTATACCTAAAGCATTTATTTTTTTATAACAGCCTTTTTTTTTTTTTTTTTTTTTTTTTTTTTTTTTTTTTTTTTCTAAACGAACATGTCCACCCCGTTCGACTGGATAAACTTTTCAACGTGCTATATGCCAGAGATTGAAATCAATGACAAAAAAGGGACATAGTTTATTCATATAAATTTGATATAAAAAAACGAACCACTAAATTAAGCTAATGGGGAGGGAAGGGGTTTCCATATCTTTAAATCCATATCATTAAACTTTATTCAATTTAACGGAGGTCCCAAATCACGAATTTAAAAAGGAGTTGTCTCCCCATGCAAGTTTGTAATGCACCTTTCAAAATGCCCCTGATTCAATGCCACTGATTCAATTTCTAACCACTAAATCCGAATGGCACCACCATTAGGACCACTTGCTTCAATAAATATTGAAAACGGTACCATTATCATCATTGTCGTGATGATCCCATTGCTCAAAGGGAGAGATATGACCTTCCATACTAATAACCCATTTGTTTTCTCCAAAACTTCCGAACAACCATAGTTTACAATTATCGCTGGCGGCCCTTTCGGTACATGATTCCAGGGTATTTTCGTCAAAATAAGTGAGACATACAATGTCAATTGCCAAACTGCCCTCGTCAAGGTGAAGACCATTGCATAGCCTTTTTTTTTTAGGTTCCACATATTTCTGAGTAAAATGTCCATCATACGGTTTACGTAGCACGTAATATTTCTTGGGCGTCAACTGAAGAAAATAATACAGGTGCGCATCACGAGCATGATGACGAAGTGTGATGGTGGATTTGTTGACCAGGTCAAAATTGAGTGGATAATCTGGGGCAAATAAGTTGTATGTGCTCTTTGATATTGTCGATGTTGCAAATGTTGGTAATATATGATCCACATACGATACAGATGCGGCTAATGTGAGCGTTACAGGTTCGCACCCGGCTAAAAATAAAAGGTTCAACTTGTCTTTGGTATCCATGATCTCGAATAGTTTCAACTTGACTGAAAGCATCGTATTAATTTTCCAATCAGCCACTTGCTTAATTTTGTCCTTATATTTTGTTTGTGGCAAAATGGCATAAAATCGATCCTCTATACATAGATATTTGAATTAAAAATTTTCAAGTCGCATTCTCCAATTTCCAAAACAGTAAAAAGGGGAGAGGGGGGGACTCACCAATTTTACTCGCCTTGGAGTTCAGCATCATTTCAAAAAAGCACTGTGTAACAAGCTGTCTGGTCATGGTTTCGTGGAAGTGTAAGTAGATTGAGGACGTTTTTCGAATATCTAATTCAGTGTTTTGATAGTTAGAGGATAATGCAGAGTCCACAAAATCAAAATCAAAAAATGGCAATTCTTCCAGCAACGGTGATGACAATCCAGTAAACCAAAACTTTAGGTTGTTCTTCTTTTTTGCAATATGGTATTCGCTGATCACCCAAACACGAGATGACCAGTCAAGGATAAAATCCTTCAAAAGATTCATGACTTGTCGAATAGCGTTGTTTCTTTTGATGGTAGAATCCTTCCATGGTAATATCGGAATGCCCTTTTCATTTCTCCTGCCCCGCCATTCTAAGCGATAATGCCAATCCTTTGGAATATCCTTGTTATCAAAGCAAAACAAATTTTCAAAAGAGGCATAGCGATCAGTCTGTGTTTGGCTTTCCCCAATTGCAAATTCTGTGCAAAGATGATGCTTGGTTAAAGCTTCTGCTTGGCTAATATCGTATAATTGTTCAACTAATATTTCGGCACCCATACCACTAGGGTAATCGGTATTTTTTGTAAAACCATCCATAAAACATTGGGTATATTTTGTCATCAATTGTCTTAACACCGGATCTTTTGGCACATCAATTTTGTCGAGAAAATCACTATCTAGTTGAACGAGCTTTTCAGTATTTCCTTGAATGAGGTAATAAATATATTCCCTGAGGTGCCAAAGATCTCTTATGATAGCGTTATTTGATGCCGATATGTTCATCAAATGCCCCCGGTGAAGATCAGGCACTGCCAAAATATGCGTAGCTTTTTCGTAAATGTTGCTCATTTGATGAATAGTGGCTTTACGCCGTTCATAATTGGTTTGATCCACACATATGGCGTCCACCCACACATAGTTGATGGATTTCAAATCGGGTTCCTTCATCATTGATCGGCAGAGAACATAAAAATCATCCAGTGCAAATGACGTGATAGATGCTAAATAGCCACATTTCGTGTCGACCAATTTTTCTTGTAACTCACCCCATCGGTAAGATAATGCAACATACTCCAAATCGCCTGTGCCTACTTCCAGTAGCTTTTCAACACAATATATATCAGCTTTTGCGGCCCTTTCAATGTCGACAAGCACAACGTGAAATGGTTTCTGTTGCTGTTGCTGTTGCTGTTGCTGCTGTTGAGTGGTGTCACTGCATAATTCTATATAAAAATCAAGTCGAGTTATTCATCGTGTTTTCCTTTTTCTTTTTGGGGGACTATCACATACCTTGGAAGAGATGTTCCACTGGGTCATCTCTAGCCATGGTGAGGAAGTAATGGGATAAAGAGAAAAAGAGAAACTATCAACTGGGAGCGATGAGGAAACGTATTTGTGACACATGTGTGACGTTCGACGAATTGGAAAATATACTGTATTCAAAGTTTTCGCTAAGGAACTTCACACCAACATTCGTCTTTTAAGTTATTTTGCAGTTGCTCGATAAAAAGTCAAGCGCAAACCTTTTACTTCCAATGTACATCATTATCTTCAGTAGTAAAGGTCGATTTTTTCAATATTTCTGACAGATCCCTGTTGGTCTTTTTGATAAAATTTTGGTACCTGAATTATTTTGGTCCTGGTAATTTTTTAAATCCCGCAGTTTCAGTTCTTGGGATCTTGGAACAGAGATGTCGACATTGAGATTACTTATTTATTTTACTTTTACAGAGCAATTTTTTCCATTTTTTTAAAGATTCTTTCAATCTTACATACACATTTGTGACTGTATGTTACAAAAATGAACTTTAATTAAGTAGAATTGAAAAAGGACACGTTGAAGTCAATGTATCCACTAGCAAACTATTAACTAATCATGATCTATGGTCCAGTCATTGGTTTTCCGTTGACTTCTTTTTAATTAGGTTATTTCATCTGAGCAACGATGACTGGTATTTACGCCATTCGGGACTTGATCAATTTGGACCACTGGATTTCTTGGAAAATAGAGGCAAAGCATCAGGCGAATGGCAGCTGTTGCACCATTTGACTGCTCCCAATATTTTTTTCGGAGTAGCTTCATTTCAGAGGATTTTCAATACCCAATGTTCTACGTCGACTTTTACACACACAATACAACCTAGTTTATTATATAATCGGTTGTCCAGGAACATGTCCATCTTGGATAGTAAGTGTTATGAGGCTGTCAACCAGTTACTGGGCCTTTGAAAGGGGAAATGGTATTTGTGGGTGAACTAGCATGGTAAATGTTTGACAGGGCACACAAACACAAAACAGCTGCAGTAACAACATGGTTTACTGTCCAATGGTTTAGAGGATGATTAAACAGTAAGAAGGAAATACTTATTGAAGCACACGCTGATAGACATTAAAATTAAGGGTGAGTGGATCAATGTAACAAGCGACTTTATAGAAAGATTTATTGACGGAAGAATGAGGGACACTAATGTATGATTTGATAAATGATCAGCATTGATCTAAAAGGACCTAATGTAAAATGGAAAAAAGGGACATGAAAATGACTAAAGACGCATTTTTTATTGAATCATAACAATGGTCAACACTAATGGAAAAAGGGGTGATGGTAGTATAAAAAGGAATCTATTCCACAAGACATGAAAGAGACTAATAGGTCATTTTTTCGTTGAGGCATGTAAACGGACATATATTTTATTGAACAGTATTAAAGATAAACTGTCATCAGATTTTTAAAGCCCAGCTAGATTACTAGTTGCTAGAACGCAGTTGCATTTTGCCGGCTTTCTACCCAATCCCATGCCTTATTTCTCTTTTCCACCGATCAATTCATCCAGTCTTCTGCTCAGAGATTATTACTCCTACACACCAAATAAAACTGCTTGGAGATTATTACTCCTGCACCCCACTGAGACACATTAACTGAGAACGATTTATTTTTAGGTCATGGAAAATATCATTTTTCGCTGAAAATGAGCTGAGACCCTATATAACCCACTTCAGTATATCTTTTTTCCACCAATCAATGTGGTGGACGAAGTCTATTTAGTACCCAACCCATTTCTGTTTCACACATACGCACACGTCCCAGTTGTTTTTTTTTTCTATGTTCATGTGTACCCATTCGATAAAAGAAGCAATGTAAATGTATGACAAATAGACTAATGATGAAAAGAGACAAGCATATTTTATTGTGAGGTAGCCACTGTAGCTACAAACTATGAAAAACTAACATTAAACTAAACTATTGGTGATTCAGTTATGCTATGGTGAGATGCTATGGTGAGGTTAATCTAACGGCGCTCCCAAATCACGAACCCAAAATGAAAGGGTTTCCCCATGATATTTGTATTGCATTTTTCTAAAATGCCCCTGATTCAAATTCTAATACTAATCCAAGATCACCATCATTTCATGAAAAAAAAAAAAAAAAAAAAAAAGAAAGGGAAAAAGGGAAACGACATGATAAATAACAAAACTTATGCGGAGTATAAATATTGCCGCCGCCTTCTTTCACCTACACCCCCCACACACCTCACACACACACACCACCCTAATCGTCCAAATTATAAAACAACTACTGCCTGAATAAAAGATTATACAGTTTGTCTGATAGAGTGCTTTCCAATGTTTTACAAAAAGTGTCACCTGTATTGTGTTAGGATAGAGAAGGTTATTAGAGTACTAAAAAAGAAAAAACGTGGTGAAAAACGAGTCAGGACTTGGGGGGGGTTTGGCTTTTGAATGATGAAAAAAAAAAAAGAGGCAGTCGGACGACTATGTGCAAGACACATGGCCAGCTCTATGTTGCGTTTTCTCGAGCCAGTAACCCGCGACATCTTCATGTCGCTATCCCAAATAATACCAAGCAGACCGTTTACTCAACAAACAGCGTTGTTTACAAAGAGGTTCTTCTTTAAGTCCTCATATATATATTTTTTCTACGCATTCACCTTTTTTTACAGCTGAAGTCAATTACTTTTTCATGTAAACCATCCACTCGTTTATTTGAATAAATTTTAATAATTTTTGTTACTATATGTATATATAATTTTTTTGAATGAGTTTTTTGGGGTGGGGGGGCGGAGCAGGGGCGAGGCGGGGGGAAGAGGGCTGGTTTAGTTGTAGGTACAAACTGTGGATAAGCTAAAAATTAAACAAAGTTAATGAAGGCTCCACAAAAAGGCAACTGACGGTGGTTCTAAATGTTGAATCGCCCAAACACGACATGACCAGTCAAGGATGCAATCCTTCAAAAGATTCATGACTGGTCGAATAGCGTTGTTTCTTTTGATGGTAGAATCATTACATGGTAATGTCGGAATGCCTTTTTCGTTTTTCCTGCCGCGCCATTCTAAGCGATAATGCCAATCCTTTGGAATATCCTTGTTATCGAAACAAAACAAATTTTCAAAAGAGGCATAGCGGTCAGTCTGTGTTTGGCTTTTCCCAATTGCAACGTCTGTGCAAAGATGATGATCGGTCAAAGCTTCTGCTTCGCTGATGTCGTATAATTGCTCAACTAATATTTCGGCATCCATGCCATTAGGTTAATTCGTAGTTTTTGTAAAACCATCCATAAAACATTGGGTATATTTTGTCGCCAATTGTCTTAACACCGGGTCTTTTGGCACATCAATTTTGTCGAGAAATTCACTATCTTGTTGAACGAGTTTTTTAAGTATTTCCTTGAATGAGGTAATAAATATATTCCCTGAGGTGTCAAAGATCTCTTATGATAGCGTTATTTGATGCCGATATGTTCATCAAATGCCCCCGGTGAAGATCAGGCACTGACAAAATATGCGTAGCTTTTTCGTAAATGTTGCTCATTTGATGAATAGTGGCTTTACGCTGTTCATAATTGGTTTGATGTAAGTATGACTTGTGTCTTCAAAACGTACTCAAGAAACTGGCCTTCGATCAAAAAATATGTTGTGGTGTCAAGTTGTCTCGAGATGATGCGATGTTTTTTTTTTTTTTTTTTTTTTTTTTTTTTTTTTTTTTTTTTTTTTTTTTTTTCACTTGTCCAACAACTTTATTAGAGTTATATTTTCTAAGGCTTTGTCATTACAGTGAGTTGTACACTGTGTTATTGTTTACACATTATGTATCTTACTCCTACATAGGGCTATTTTTTATTCAATGTTTAGTGAAAATGGTCCATACCAGTATCTTTTTTTGGAGTGCAGCAGGCGTTCTCTTCTTCTATGGGAATATTAGAGGGGGAGGGGGTAAAGCTCAATGTGAAAATGGCTGGATGCATAAAGGAGTATTAAGACTTCAACGAAGACTACCGTAAAATCTCTCTCCTATTATACTTCGGGTAGAGCCATCGTCAAATATGTTTTTATATGCGAGAGGTTGATCCTTTTACGCAAATCATAGCATAAATGGTGCATGAATCGGGAATAGGCAGAGGAAGGTATTGTGTGAAAGTATAAAGATGTGCATTGTTTATAGGTAGTGTCTGCGTTGCACAACTAAAAGAAAGAAAAAAAAACAGGGCTTTTTTGGTTGAAAGCATGAAGATGTACGCCGTCTATAGGTAATATGTATGCTGTAAGTCTGAAAAGAACAGGCTTTTCTTGATCTTACTCCTAATTTTTTTTTAAAAAAAAAAAACAAAACAAAGCAAAACAAAAAGGGCCAACTGGATAAATATGAATAAAAAGATGTTGAGTTACTTTTCTTTTCTTCAATACATCTCCATATTCTATCTACCCCTGAAACCGAAAAAAAACCCTCTCTCTTGAACATAATGAAATCATTTACATTAATATTATATTTTGCGGCAATGTCGATGGTCGTCTCTGCCCACTTTGTCCAGCTTATTTACAATCAGAACGATGAGCCAGCGATACACCAATATGGTAGATGTGTGCCGTTTCTCAATCCGGCCGGTATGCCACCAGCGACTGCTAAAGTTGTAACGCCTACAATCTGCAGGTTTTTTAATGACAATAATTGTCGGTCAGTGGCCCAGAATGTCCCTCCTTTGAATGTGTATCCTGGCCCACCCAAAAGCATCCAACGACCTCGCACACTCCCTAGAAGCATTCTTTGCCGTCCATATCAGTAGCATTTTTTGACACTTCCCCGTCCTTATTTTTTTTTTTTTTTTGTGTGTATGTGTTTGTTTTTGATGAAAAGGGTACATATATATATATATATATATATAAAAATAAATAAGATTTTTCTATACTTTGTCAAAAGTTGGGGGGTTGGATCTTCTTCAATCTTTTTAATGGGAGCTTACAAAGAATAATGGAGAAAGAAGGAGGGCGTGAACCAACGGTATGGTGTAAAAGGATGAAGAATTTTTTTTGTTGTTGTTGTTGTGCGAAAGGACGAGAACGGTACACTAATGGAGAACACATTTAATTATAACCAAGATTACTCCACGGACTAGCATTTCGGCTTGTATTTACGAATTCCGTATTTCGTAACCTATACAATATTTACATGTCCGTGATCTTTCTACCGATACATACTATACAACAGCATATAATGGCATACCAAGTTTTTTCCCCATTTTTTCAATAATATATATATATATTATATACCGTATAGTACTCATATACAGTATTGTCTTTTCCTGTATCGTTCCTTTATACTGTACGGTGCCCTTATTTTACAAAAAAAAAAAAAAAAAAAAAAAAAAAAAAAAAAAAAAGGTTCAATTTAAACCATAGAATATGCAAAAATACATGTATCATTATATACAGTATGTTTCGTCTACCGTTGACTATAATATTTTTCCTAGGTAGAAAGATCACACTAGCGACGGAATCTTGGTTGATGAAAATGGATGATAGTGTGGTAAGGTAGAGGGACCTTTCATATCAAATGACCTAGATCGGCAAACAAGTTGATGAGACACTTAATGGCTGGAGAGGAGAGTGGAAAGTAGTCAGAATTCAAGGCAGGGCAAAAACAAATGTTCTAAAAGCAGTGCTTACGTTCGATGACGTTGTACAGTCTCTGTTTATTTATACGATTAGTCAATCGAAAAGGAAAGACCTGCATTTTATCTTATGAGCACTAGGATTGCTGCTCAAACAATCGCTCTCCTTCTGGAATGAAAGTTGTTATAGTATGTGTGTGTGTGTGTGTGTGTGTGTGTGTGTTTATATATGTGTGTAAACTTTGGGGCTTTGATAAGACATTACAAACACGGTTACAAAATGAATGACAACTTCCATTATATCAATTGGGTCAGAGGATGAGTAATAAAAGTATATATTGTACTATTGAAATCCATGCGGAATAATATATTAAAAACACGGTGGCCTATTGTTAAAAAAAGATGGATTTATTGGAGGTTGTATGATGGAGAGGAATGACGAGGGTGCGTAGGTTGGGTCGACGCTAATCTAAAGGGACCATGATTAAAGCTGATTTAATATACAGAAAAGGCATGGGAAAGCGAAAAGGGCAGGTTTTATTTCACTAAGGCAATGTAAAAAGTGACTTATTTTATTAAGATCTAGATACAAACTATAGACGAACTAACACTAGACCAAGCTAAGCTAAGCTAATCAACTAATGATGGTTATAGATCCTGAATCCAAAATGAAAGGGTTTTCCCATGCATCTTGTCATCCCTGATCTGAAACTCCCTTCTAAACTAGTCCTGACACTAATCTAAGATCATTATAACCTCAATGGTCTTAGAGTGATCACGAAAAGAGAAGTAAAAAAAAAAGGAAGAGCGCAACCCCCCCCCTCCCATGGAAGAATATAGAAATTCACGTGGTCGGCATTTGAAATGTTTTCTGAGGCATTTAGGTCACATAAAAGTAAGAATAGAATAAAAAATGAGAATAAAGAAATAAACAAGATTTGTGATATGGTTTTATTATGTGTTGACCATCCTGTTATTTATAAGAGAGTAATAATTGTTATTGTAGTACGAGTATCCAGCCCCTTTTGTAGTATATTGTTTCTTCTCTTCCTTTAATTTTGATTACAAGAAAAAGCTTAGACTCTGTCTATTTATAAATGTTCCTTAAGGCTCCATTATGTTCTGTATGTTATGATGTTCCCAATATATGATTTCAACTTGGTATATTTATTTTCTTGTGGTTGCTATTAACCTGAATCATCACTTTTTTTTTTGTGATATTGACTCTCCGCTGGGCCTGTGCTCTATGTCTGACACCACACACGTTTCTTGATGCTTGAAGTAATCCATAGAGAGGACGAGGGATAAAAATATAAAGAACATTTAGGAATAAAGAAAAAAATTATTAACGAATGTACATATGATGAATCATATGTTCCAAAGATAGTGGCCGGTGGAGTTAACTACCATCGTCTAAGACTGTATCTTGTATGTTACCGGAGGGAGGGAGATGGCGGTGTCTTTCAAAGTGGTCATTTTATTGGTAATCATCATCAATGAATATGGACACACACATACAAACACATGGTTGTAGAAAAGGTCAAAGAAGGTAACAGGCTCATCATTCTCCTCACCTACGCACCAAAAAATTTCAGCAGCGACAGAAACATTGTTTTATTGTATTATCACTTACCATCCACATAATATAATAGCTTAACAACGTTTTTGGACGGATTGCATAATGACAGTAGGTTGCTAAGAATGTCGTTGAACTTGATTTCATCTTCGTAAAACAATACGTTGATCCTATTTTCACATCACTGTTCCTTTTTTGCTTCCTATGATACACACAATATGTACACCTCGACGGCGTTTTTTGAATGTTTTCTTTTTGATATATGTCTATATCTTTCGACCAAAAGTGTTCCTGTATTTTTTTTTTTTTTTTGGTAAAATTGTTCATGATATAATATGCCAAGTACATAGCATGTGATGGATTTCAGGGAACATTTCTTCCAAAGCTGATTGTAATGCTTTATCTTTGATGAGTAATGAATAGCTAGATATAAAAGTGGTAAAAACTTTCATTTATATTTTTACTTTTATTTTTTTGTGATCAAATTACCTTCGTTGTCACTGGTTCGTCACTTCTAAACAAATGTCTCTAATCGCTTGTACATGAAACCCTGCTCATAATCGGCATGTGCTTCGCTGAACATAATCATTATTGCCGCAATGAATGTTTTTAGCTACATAGTTCCAACGTTCGTAAAACCGACAATGTTGAAAACAGGTAAAATGTAAATTTGCTGGTTTTATATGTTGTATCAGCCGAGAGAACCTCACACCATATGTAATGAAAGAATGGTTTTTAATATCATAGTTAACGCGTAAACTTGATTATTGTATATATATGTCTGGTTAAAAGGGATCACATTCCACATATAGATGCAAAATCATCATTTGATTCGTCGGAGTCTGTGTGTCAGTCATATCATACATGTTCCTTTTTGGGTGCTCTTTGAAAAAAAGAATATATAGCCTCGACATTACACACACAAATCATCAAATCAATCAAGTGACAATTGTTTTACTTCCAAAATAAACTCGTCATTTTATTCGTTAAAATGAATTCAATGAAATGATCGCGCCAAAAATACGCTGATAAGCACATACACACAGAGTAGATTTAGTAGATATCAAAAAAAGAAAGTGATTTGGGATCCTTGTGGTCATTGCCACATAGCAAACTACCTGTTCCCGCATAGGGATACGTTATGTCATGTTTAGAAGATATAATCCATTTGTTTTGAGCGAAACATCCGACCAAAATGAAAAAAAAGGATACATATTTATCTTTGTTCTTAGGTGCCATTGCCAGGCTATCCCATTGAAAAGCAGGAATAGATACAATATCAAGAGTAGTAAGAGTAGAAGAAGAAGCATGATATATGCCAAGTCGTTGAAGAACCGGGATATGTTTCGTAAGCAAATCGATACGAGATTGACTGTTGTCGGTTTGCACATAATATTCTTTGGGTTTGATACGAAGGTAGTAGTATCGGGTCGAGTCACCGTCACCATCATCATCTTCATCACCTTTTCTTTGATCGTGGGTTTGCTGATAATGATGATGGAGCATTATGCTAAATGGGTTGTACAAGTCAAAATTGAAGTAACCCTTATAGGCCAAATGAAGAAGCTGTCTACCGTTAAAATCCAAAGGTAAAGTCGAAGTTGCAAACGTTGGCAGAATACCATGGATGATGGCATCTTTATTGCTTGACCAGAGAAGTAAGATTAATTTGTCTTCGATGTTCATGATGTCGTAAAGTTTCAATTTGACGGATAGCATACTGTGAATGCCCCAACGAGACACCTCGGTTATTTTATCAGCATACTTCGACAATGGTAAAATACTGTAAAAGCGATCCTCTATTGAAAAAAAAAAAAAATGAAAAAAGAATGAATCTTCTAAAATCAAGGTAATTTCGTTTTGTGTGTGTGCTAAAACTTACCATTTCTACTGGCCTTGGATCTCAGTAGCATTTCCAGAAATGTTTGTTGATTAAGATGACGAATCAACGTATAATGGAATCGTTTATAAACTGGGTTGGTAGAGCGTAATCTGTCGATTCGTGATTGATGTTGGTTTTCCTTGTAATATTGCATCATAGTAAGATCCGGAAACGTATCATCATCCAGGTCAAATTTGAAGAAGGTGAATTCCTCGTTCAAGCAACGAAATACTATATTATCGTCATGGGTAGATGCCAATTGAATAAACCAATATTTGAGGTTGTTTTTCTTTTTTGCAATATTGTATTCACTGACCACCCACACACGAGAAGACCAATCCTTGACGAGATCTGTCAAAAATTCCATTGACTGTCGTATAGCCGTGCTTCGGTGAATGACCTTTGATTTCCACTGAGACGCACTGACTTGCCATTCGTCTTTCTCTGTTCCTGAATGGAGGTTGTAACTGCGAACGAGTTCTATAGGACAAATCGGGTCATGACATGAATGTAATCCAAAAACGCGATTGCTATGTCTTTTTGTCCACGTTTGCCAATGATGCCGGTGTGCTTGAGTGGTTTCACAGATGTGATCAAGAGCTTGCACAGGGCAATATAGCTTCTGATGCCTTTCATGATACATAAAACTATATGCAAAATGGTCAGTGAATTCAAGCAGCAATTGTCTCAGTTCAGGAGGCTCTTTTGGGACTTGAGCATCATTAAGAAAACCTTCTTCTGCTTTGACGATTTGGTCTCTGTTTTGATGAATAAGGTGATAAATATCGTTACTGTATTTGGTGGACCCCTCTATGGCGTCGTCATTTTTTATCGATATTCCTCTCAAGTAAGCCAAATGAAGGTCAGGCACTGCTAAAATGTACGCGGCGCGATCGTAGATGTTGTTCATTTGATAAATGGTGGCCTTTCGTTTTGTCGGGCGTTGATCCACACAGATCGCATCCACCCACACATACTTTATATGTTTCAACTCCGATTCAGAGGTCATCATAAAGCAAAGCTGATAAAAATCATTTAAATGAAATGACGTGATCGATGCTGTATAGCCAATGCCAGTGTCGATCAGCGTCTCATGCAATTCACCCAAACGGTAAGACAACGCCACAAATTTCAAATCTTCTTCTTCGAGTGGTTTTTTAACGCAGTGGATGACTTTATTGTTGGCAGCCTTTTCGATGTCGATAAGAACAACTTGAAATGGTTTTTTCTGTAGTTGCTGTTGGGTGTCGTTTAGTGATAAGTCTGTATGAAAGCCATATTAATCAACATGAGTTGGACGTTTTTTTTAAAAAAAAAAAAATATGTACGTTCATAGTCCAACAGAAGTGACAATTTTTAATATTACCTTTACCAAGCTGATCCACTGGGTCGTCGGTCGTCATGATGTGGTTGGATAAAAGTAAATAAAAAAGAAAAGGGAGATAATGGGAAAAAAATAAAAAAGAGTTGGGGCACGTATGGTATACATACATCTTTGTGAAACGTAATAAAAAGACGGTTATTTGTTGCACAAAACTCCTTGACAAGCGTCTTTGTTTAGAATCAATAGGCAAAAGAATCAAGGTTTTCTGAAAACAGTCGTTTTTTTATATCGGCTAACTATTATAGCGACAAGTTATATAAATAGTGGCATATACGGCAATAAGGTGTCTTGATTCAGCTATCATGGCGTGTCATAGCACTTGCCAAAATTTGGTTCCTGAATCATTTTCTTTTCTGAGAAATTTTGACAACTACCAATGTCTACCCTTTTTAGAGGGGGGATATGTACTACATGCAGGTGGAGAGGACTGGGTGATGGCCAATAAAAACCAAGGTGAAAGTTTTCTATTAAGGCTTTTTAAGGAAACAAACACACGTCCCATCTGTACCGCACACTCTAAAAAAAGGCAATCCTATTTAAAACAAAAATAAAAAATAAAAAAGGGCAATCCTTCTTTTGGAGATGCGCCAGATAAATTGACTGAAAACATTGATACCTTGAATGTGTTTGGGTGTAGGTGGAGAAGGCATCGTACGATCACTGCCTCGTCCTCGAATTAATATAGTTCACTGATATGGTGCAGTTTAGTATGAACGTAAAGTAAACTTTAATGATTGATATTTATATATATATATTTAATCTAAAAAGATTTCGATGCTTGCAAAATATGGACCTACCTGGTGTCAGGAGTGGGTGAGGAGAAGGAGACTGGAACGGTGTAAATTAGCCAGATAAGCTAGATGGTCATGTGAAATGCCCAGCCGTGGTGATGGCCGAAAGCACAGCACGATATAGGTTCAACTTGTACAATTGTTCGAGAATGAATATAATTGCCTTTGATAGTACTTGATCTAATACTACCCACGTCTTTATGATGCGCAGGGAAAGAAAAAAAAGGCATTATTGTGGATGGGTTAGAAGCAAATGGTTTGACATTTACTTCTTTATCCCTTTTTACAATATTATTTGAATACCTATTGTTTTTATTTATTATAATCAGTCAACTTCTTATCGGGAGCCTATCTTTATTGAAAGAGTATGATCGACGGTGTAAAACATTGATCCTTTCCTTAAAGGTTTATTTACCGAATCTGATACACCAACTATATTCAATGAAACGCTACGTCTGGCTGTATCTATAATATCAACAGTAACGACAACAATGATCAAAACAGTGATCCTCTTAAGATTAAAAGCAAGGCCAGTCTCGTAAACGAAGGCTGCGTGATTCGCGGCCGGATCGTGGTTACGGAAACTGCCAGTGCACATTTTTACACGATCATGCAAATTGGCGACAAAATTTACAAAGTAGACATAGGAAAATTTCAGTTTAGGTGGGAAAATGGCGTTTATTGAAAGAACTGTCTAAAAAAATGTTATAGCCACTATCATCTACACTGGAATCACTACTAAAAATATCACCTTCGCCATCATTTTCACCACCTTCTCCTTCAGTATTAAATGAACATCACCATCCAGATGAAAAACCTGCACCACATCCCTACTAACGAAAAAATCCATTATTATAAGGAAGATATACAGCAAATGAATTTCATTCCAACACAAAAAAGCGTAGAAGAAATGGATAACCCTTTATTTATTTCTTTAAAGCATGACTCTATTGAATACACAACACCATTTTTTTTTTCTATTCCCAATGTCAGTGACGCGTGCTCAAATCGCTAATTATCGGCGATGCAATAAAGGCTGTATGGTGTGGCTCACTTCATTTTCATTTCAATTTTGTGACTTCAATCGCCGTTTGAATATACTTCTTAAAGCCTCCTTCCTTTCTTTTTCTTTCTTTTTTCCCCCCCCCCAAGTCAGCGCCATTTCATTGATCTCGATGAGGTGATGTTCAACTGGGATTAGTGTCAGGACTAGTTTAGAAGGGTTTTCAGCTCAGGTACTACAAGATGCATGGGGAAACCCTTTCATTTTGGATCTAGAATTTGGGGCCACTATTAGATTAGCCTTCATCTTAGTTCACTATTGGGTGTCATTGTTATAATTACTACTGAATAAACCTTGTCTTGCCTTTTTCTATCATTATTCTTTCTCATTGTTTGATTGTCTTACCAAATGTATATACATGGGCTTATTATAAGGAGAAAAAAACGGGTGTGTGTGTCTGTGCGTACAACAACAAGGGACGGCGCTTTTTATGGTACAAATAATAAATAAAAATAAAAATACATAAACTAATCCTCGTTTGCAAGTCTTACAATCTACTAACTACGCTTGATATCGGAGCGGGAACGAGCAAAAAACAGGACCTGGTTTCCAGGGGTAAAATTTTTTACCTTGTTTTCGCGGTGTTTAATGCACATATCATTTTCCTTTTTAGTACATCAGATATGTTTCAAATCCTAGGCCAGCCAGCCAAAGTTTTCTTTTTTATAAAAAGAAAGAACTGATGTACACGTTTTGTTCTTAAAGTATCATGTTTAAGCATTGTTTTCTTGAGTTGGCCATTTTTAAAAAACTATCAGCTTTCTAGGATCATGCCCTAATATTTGACATTATAAGTGAGTCGCACCATAACGGACAGTCATTCAATTTCTATGTATCATCTGAAATGGAGCAATTCCCAAAAAAATTTCTAGGAATTTTTTTCTGATGCCTCTGAAAAGAAAAAAAAAAAAAAAAAAACGAAATTGAAGCATTATTTTTAGTTTGTTTTGATATGATCAAGATAGCTTCTCAAAATGTGCACCCAAAAATGCATCCTTCCATATTTGGAAAAATGAGGCATACCAATTTGCAAACCAAAAAATTTTCATTGCATACTACCAACAAAATTAACCAAGATGGAAAAAAACCAAAAAAAAAAAAGGCAATCTACATCATCTACATTAATCACTTGATATATATAGAAAATAGGTTGAGATTATATGATAAACAAGTCGTTTCTCTTCATCTTTTTAAGGATAAAGAGAAACGTGAATGAGTATGGGGAGGACAGGGGCATAGAATCATTACGACTAAAGCGGGTGAGCAGGTAGCAACAACTATCTCAGGAAGGGAGGAGGACCAGGAATATAGAAAGCAAGGATATGTAGTAAGAAATGATCAGAATATAAAAAGCATTATGGTGCATAAACACAAAAACGCGGAATCGAGAAAGAAAGAAAGAGAGAGAGAGAAATACGTAAATAAGATGATGGTGGTGAGAAATAGTATCATTGGTGGAAGTAGACTGGGCGTCCAATAAATTAAGAGATTTCTCAACAATTCCTAGCATAGCGCACTGGAGCGTTTATTAAAGAAGAATGATCATACACAGAAGAAGAAAAAAGATAAAACCCATAGGGAGGGGGTGTTCTAGTAGATATTAAAAAAGGTAGCAGTGGATTTCGTATTCCTGTCATGGCCATCGTCACCCACCACCACCCGTGTGCCCTTGACATGTTGTGGGTAGTAGTCAGTGATACTTTCACGTGCCATGATCCATGTGTTGCTAGCAAAACTTCCCACCAAAGTGATAAAATGGGATTGAAAGTGCTCTTCACGTTCCAGTGAACCTTCCTGGTGACGACGTCGAATCGCGGGAATGGAGACAATGTCAAGCGGATGCGTTGTCGAAGCCTCCTTAATGCCAAGGAGCTGGGTGAGAGCCGGGATGCAGATTGCAAGGAAATCGGTCCGTCTGGTATCCAATGGATTGCTCTTGGTTACTTTATATTCTTTCGGTTTCAAACGTAGATAATAGCGTTTCGTGTCACTGTCGTTCTCGTCCGTCGCTTCGCCATTTTTGTTAGCTGGTTGATCATAAAGCATCATAGTGGATGGGTCATTCAAGTCAAAATTGCAAAGATCGAGCGACAATGCTTGGAGAATGTCTTTCATTTGGAATTGCAAGGATAAAACCGATGTGGCAAACGTTGGTAGAACGCCATAGTTACCTGCACTTCTAGCGCTTGACCAAAAAAGAAGCGTCAGTTTGTCTTGGATGGTCATGATGTCGTAGAGTTTCAATTTGACAGAGGCCATATTATAGATGTCCCACTGTGACACCTCACTTTTTTTATCGGCATACTCCGACAATGGCAACGTACTGTAAAACCGATCCTCTATGAATGAATTCCCCCAAAAAAAACAAAAAAGTTGGCATCAGGTCTCTAAAATCAAGTTGGGGTTTTGCGCTTTGTGTGTATTTAAAATTTTTTACCATTTCTACTCGCCTTGGAGCTCAAAATCATCTCCAGAAAAGTTTGTTGACGAAGCTGATGGATCATCGTATAATGGAAGAGAATATAAACTGGATTGGACGAGTAGGATCTTGTGATAAATGAATCGTATTGATTTTCGTAGTAAGGGGTGTTCAACATAGCATCCGAATCATTAAAGTCAAATTTGAAAAAGGTGAAATCGTCTTTAAAATGCGTACGGTCCAAAAAGGAGCCAAATTGAGTAAACCAAAACATGAGGTTGTTTTTCTTTTTGGCAATGTTGAATTCACTGATCACCCACACACGAGAAGACCAATCTTTGACGAGATCTGCCAAAAACTCCATCGATTGTCGAATACTGGTGCTTCTTTGAATAATCTTGCCTTTCCAATTGGATTGGTCGAATTGGCCTAATTCCTCCAAGATGTCTTTGGATGGCATCGACTGACAAAATGATTCTAAAGGACAAAGCGCCTCGTTACACTGATGTAAATCGCCAATCGACGAGTTGCTGCTTTTGCCTTTGATCCAAGCCCGCCAATGACCTTGGTGTCCTTTGCGATTGATATCGCAGATATGATCGAGGGCGCGCACAGGACAATAGTGGTCGGCATGTTTTTGGTAGGTCATAAAACTATGTGCAAAATGATCCGTATATTGAAGAAGCAATAATCTTAATGCAGGAGGCTCGTTTGGTACGTGCGCATCATCGAGGAATTTTTCTTCCAGGGCAGCAAGTTGGGAGGTGTTGCCGTGAATAAGGTGATAAATATCTTTGATGTATTCTTTTGAACCCAAGATGGTGTCGTTATTTTTTATCGAAACCGCTTTCAAGTGAGCCAGGTGGAGATCAGGCACGGCCAAAATATACGTGGCTTTGTCATAGATGTTGCTCATTTGGTAAATGGTGGCTTTTCGTTTTGCCGGGCGTTGGTCCACACAGATCGCATCCACCCACACATATTTGATGTGTTTCAAATTAGATTCCCGGGTCATTGTATAACAGAGATCATAAAAATCATCCAAGGAAAACGACGTGATTGATGCTGTATAGCCAACTTTGGTATCGATCATCGTTTCGTGTAATTCACCCCAACGGTAAGATAACGCCACAAATTTCAAATCTTTCTCTTCGAGTGGCCTTTTAACACAATGGATAACATTATTTTTTAGTGTCTTTTCAATGTCGACAAGAACAACTTCAAATGCAGTTTGCTGCTGTTGCGGGTGAGTGTCTTTAAGCGATAAATATTATATATATATATACATATATAACGTCATATCAGTCAATATGGGCTTTGGTTCTTAAGTAGACATTCCTGTCAACACAAAATTGACGCTTTTTTGATTATTACCTTTACCAAGCTGATCCACTGGATCGTCGATCGTCATGATGTAGTTGAGAACGGAAAGAAAAAAGAAAAGAAAACGGAGGTGACGAGGAATGAGCTCAGGGTACGTAGATGTACTCCATGGGGGACACGTCTGTTTGCCTGTAACACGAAAGCTTAATGAGGTGCTACACGTTCGTTTCAAATCAAATGGAAAAAATAAATCTTGAATTTTAACAATTATAGTTTATACAATAATGAGATTTTAGATAAAAATGACTATGTCGTGGTGAGACGTCTGATCCAGTGACCATGACATACACCTCGCTATTTTTTTGGTTCCTGAATATCATTTTTTTGGTCTTTTGCGAGATTTTGACAACCGCCATTGTCCGCTCTTTTTAGGAAGGCTGTACTACATGCAGCTGCAGAGGCTTGGCGACGTCCAGGAAACAAACACACCTCCATGTGTAGTACGAATGTATTGACATGATGGCCGTTCAAAAAATAGACCCTCAACTATTTCAATTTTTCTGTTTTTTACATACTCCAATTTAAAAGTAAAATAATACTTGGACCAAAAAAAAGAACAAAAAGGATTTACTTGGTATCATGGCCTTTCTGAAAGTAAGTTATATTAAAAGGCAGAGCAAAAAGCTCTATAGCGATGACGGTTACACGCAAAGCACGCCCTAGATTTCGTTTGTGTATTGGATCGGGCAAGAATATAGCTATTATTGATAGTAAAAGAATCTAGACCTGGTCAGTCGGTTCTTAGGTGGGTGGGGGAGGACACAGTCATGGACGGGAAAGTAGTCACAGTACATACAGTACATAAAATACAAAAAAAGAAGAAGGACATATCATAGATATACACATGTAGAAGATATGAGTGCCGCAGGTAGAATAATTTCTTACCTTCCTGGGCAACAAAAACTGTTTTGCTACTTTTAGATAAATCAATATATCATGAAAGCAATTTATTTTTACAAAACAACCAGCCCCCCTCCCCCCGCCACCCTAGTCGGTCAAATTATAAAACAACTACTGCCTGAATAAAAGATCATACAGTTTGCCTGATAGAATGTTACCCAATGTTTTTACAAAAAGTGCCATCTGTAATGTGTTAGGATAGAGAAGGTTATTAGAGTACTAAAAAAGAAAAAACGTGGTGAAAAAAGAGCAGTTGGATGACTTCGCCATTTAGCATTATGGTGAGCAGCCCCTTGGGGCCCATCCGCCGTCACTCAGCGCTCAGTCAGGACTTGACTTTTTTTTGTTTTTAATCAGTCAGGCCTTAGTTGTTTTTTTAAGGGCAATATAAATGGAATATTTATTGCGGAATTTGAAACACATTGCAGAGAGGTGAATCAAGGGAATAAAAGAATGTTAGAAAATAGATAATATGTGAAGTAGATACTAAATGATTAAACATAAAATGGTACTAATTCAAAACTAAAATGGGATGTCGTCTGTTTCAGGAGAGGTTGGAATGAGGAGGACGGACATACAAAAAAAAAAAAGGAGGAGGACGGAGGCGGGAAAACAGATCGGTGATGAGCGATATTACATTTGATTTGTTGAATGGGGTGTTGTGCAAAATAAAGAGCCAGTGATGTCGTGAGATCGCTTGGAGAGTACAGGAGCAGAGTAACCAAAGGAGGATGGAGTTATCCATGTTTCCTGGAGCAACCAAATTCCGGAGTAAATTGTGGATCATTTGCTGTTGAGCGGATATCAGTGGCAGAATGGCTTCAAATGCTGCTTCCCATATTGGCCATTTCAAGGGACAAGAGTAGAGCAGAGATCCAAAGTTTCTATATTAGTAGAGCAGAGACGGTACATTGGTGAACTGTATAGTGGGTATCCAAGGCTTTTTTTTTTTTTTTTTATAAAATCGCTGATTTATTGAAAATCCGGGGGTGGACGAGGTCCGCTACAATCCTACATTAGGAAACTATGACTACAGTGCAAAAACTGAGATTATTTGATGTATCACATGTTTTTGTAGTATATGGATAGGGCTGTGTGCGGTCGCCAGATTTTCCTCCAGTCTTCTTTTTTTTTTTTTTTGTTTTTATAGGATTTTATTAGATTGAAGGCCCCTGAGTGAGCTTCAATCTTGATTTGTCAAGGGCATAATTCTAAAATAGTTAACTATAAATAATTTCTAACCTATATTTATTCTACCAAATTGGGGTCTTGATCTTGATCCGTGTGTTTGGCAAGATATTCCTCGTACATTGTTGTTATTTCCTGTCCATGAAAGTTTTCACCTTTGTTCCATAATTGTTTACGGAAACGACGGATGGCATGTGTCGTGTTCCATAGTTCTTCTTTAATATAGCAATGCCAGTGATGTATCCATAGGACTAGAAGGATGTCACTAACATGTATCATGGCTTCTTTGTCAATGGTTTTTCGGAATGTGAGGATATCCCAGAGGTCTGCTATGTTGAAATCAAGTTTTACGATTGTCTTGGCTGCGTTCCAGTATGATTTTTTGAGGGGGCATTCGATGATCATATGTTGCGCATCTTCTACTTGTTTGTTGCATATTTTGCACCATCCGGGATTCATACTATCTGGGTTGACATGCCGGAGTGCTTCTTGTGTGGGTAGCTTCTGAATCAAGAGGCGCCACCAACAGTTTCTTGCACCATGACTGATTGGTGTTCGCCAAAATAGCCGCCATTGTTTCGTTGTCATGAGATTCGCCGGTGGGGGGCTTTCGGGATTCTCGGATTAGGCAAATGTCGTTTGTTATCTTTGTTTCCAGCCAATTTAGTCTTAGCTGTCCAGTTGATGCTCGATATGGAAGCATGTCTACAGGTGCTGTTTGCCATTTATTTGGTGGTATTGTGATGGTCCAGTGTTTCAGAGAGTCAATGTTAAACCATGGCAGTTGTGCGATATCCTTTGTTGCGGCTGTACCATCTATTTGTGCTAGTATGTGCGGGTCCCATTCAAATTCATCGTTAGCTATTTCTTTCCACAGTCTTTTGTATCTGGTGTGGCTATCATCATATGTCTTGGTGAAGCTGTTGGTGATTTCCTCAAAAGGGTGTATATCCTTGACCATTGATGTGGGGTCGATTTTCAGGGATTTCTTGTTGTACGATTCAGGAGTAGCCTTGATGGCTCGGCTCAGGGGAATATATCGTATTATTCGAGCTGACCATGTGGACGAGATAGGAATCGATGGCAACTGTTGTAGTAGGAGTGCAATGTGTTTGAGGTGAGGAATATTTTTGACCTTTTGGATGTATTGCTTTGGTGCTAGTAGGAAGGGAACAATTGAGTTGTGTCCAGTATGTAGACGGATGAGTACATTTATCACCCCTGTGAGTGGATTTGGACGTTTATCGGATAGTATTTTTTTAAGGTATACGTTGTGGAGTGCCAAGTGTTGGTCGTCAAGGTGGACCAAACCTAGTCCTCCTTTTTCTCTTGGTTTGCTTGCATAAGCCAGAAATGGTCGAGGATAGAACGGTAATACATATGATCGTATTTGTGAGTTGATGTGCTGCAGCCATTGTTTCGGTACTATGGTGACCCGTAGGATATGCCATAGTCGGGATAGGAGGAGTGAGTTGCATATAATCGATCGACCTTTGACTGATAAGTTTCGTGCTTTTATCATATTTATGTGGTTTTGGATCTTGTTGGATATGGTGTCTAAGAACTTATCCAATTGGCTTTGGGAAGTGTATATTGGGTAGCCGAGGTATATGGCTGGCATGTTATGTTTCGAGTCGTGCCAAGTGATACCTTTCGCTGTCGTAATATCAGTCCAGTGTTTATGAGTGTTTCCCGTTAGAGATAGCATAGTGGTTTTTGACAAGTTGATTTTCGCATTGGAGGCTTTCCCATATTGCTGGAGTAAATGTTGCAGGAGATCCCATTCTTGTGGTGTCCGTAGGAAGACCACTAGATCGTCCGCATATGCCAGTAATTTGACTCCCACATTAGATGACTGTGCCAGGTCAGTTGTTGACTGCCAGTGTTTTGTGTCTGGAATGTTGATACCCTGTAGTGTCTGGTTAGCTAATATTGATCGTAGCATGGGTTCAAAAGCAATGTTGAATAGGAGTGGGGATAGCGGATCGCCTTGTCGTAAGCCTCTACCTTGTCGGAAAGGAGCTGCCAGCCATCCATTTATGGAGATATGGACCCTGGTTTTGAAGAATAAGTCAGACAGTGCTTGAACTAATACTTCTGGGAACCCAATGTGAGTCATGACTTGTTCGAGATATTGCGGGTGGACTCGATCATATGCTTTCTCCTGATCAAGGAGGACTGCCACTGATGGGTCGTTGGGAGCTGTGTGTTGAAGGTGATGCATTAAACTTTGTGTTACCCATCCATTGTCCGATATAAGGCGGTTGTGCATAAAGCCAGTTTGAAAGGGGTTGATGATCTGTGGTAATACTGTGTGTAATCGGTTGGCTATGATTTTCGTGAATAATTTCGCATCACAATTGATCATAGATAAGGGTCGCCAGTTAGCCAGTAGGTCGCGATCTCCTTTTTTGAATAACAGGACTGTACGGGTTGCTTGCCAGGAGGAAGGAAAGCTTCCGGTCTGGGCCTCTTGAATGACCTCTGCGAGTAATGTAATGGATTGTTGATGGTGTCTATCCAGGAATTTATATACTTCAAAACCTAAACCATCTAGGCCTGGGCTCTTCTGTGCAGGTGAATTTTGAATGGCATTACTCACCGATTGGCATTGGATAGGTCTTGTGATCATGTTGCTTTGTTGATCGGATATCATGTTTGTTGGTGTAGAAGAAAGTAAAGCTTTTAGTGCAATTGGGTCTTGGGGTTCTGGTGAATAGAGGTGTTGATAGAATTGCCTTGCTTCTTTGAGGATATCCGATGGCGTGGTGCTATAGACATTGGTCTGTGGATTTCTCAATCGGTTAATTGTGACTTGGGAAGTCCGTGCTTTCAGAACGCGGAAAAAATATTTTGTATTGTTTTCCCCTTCCTCTGTCCACCTGGTGTTCGTTCTGACAATCAATTGTTCCACATCTGTGAGAGTTGCCACTTTAATTTCTTTTTCCACTTCTTCCAGTTGTATCGATGATCGCATTGTCGGTTGATTAAGTAAATTCATTTGTTGTTGGTGCAGCATGGCTAGTCGGCTTTTCCTTTTAGAGCTACTTCCTTCCGTGAAACCAATGGCTGTTTTCTTGATTACTGTTTTGAGAGTGTCCCATTGTAGTTGTTTAGATGTGAAATTTGTAGTTTCCTGGAAGAAAGTATCCAGTGTCTCCACAAGTAGTTCGCAAAAATCCTGTTGTTCCAACAGTTGTGTATTGAATCGCCAGGTTCCCGGTCCAATATGCGGTTTGTCTAGGTGCAGGATAAGATTGATTTGGGCATGGTCTGTAAATTCCGGTAGAAGGAATCTTTGTGTTGTACGTCCAATAGAGGGAAGGAGACTTGGATGGCAGAAAATGTAGTCAATGGTAGTACATTGTGTTCCTTGTCTATACGTTGGTTTTGGCTTATAGACGGCATTAGTGTTTTGTTCTTGTTGTTGAAGAATATCAACATAGCTCTGGTGAAGCCAGTTGGTCCAAGTTTGTAAGTATTCAGGTAATTTTGATGTCCGGTACAGGTGGATGTTGAAATCCCCTAATAGTATCCATTGGTACCTTGGATTATTGAGTTGTGGGTGGTTTTGTAGTCTTGCGTAAAAATCCGGTTGATCCGCTTTTTTCGCTGGAGCATAGATGTTAGCTATGCTAAGTATCTTTGTTGAGGTTGTATTGTCTATAATGTCTGCAGTGAGTATTCGCTGGTCCGGGTAATGCTGGCGTTATCCAGAGTATACGCGTTATTGAAAACAATTATCGCTGTGTACTTTGTGAATATCGTTGTTGTTTGTGGGAATAGTCTTTTTAATGTTCGGATATTTGAGTCTGTTAGGTAGTTGTTTTGGCTTGGGTGTATGTCTTGTAGGCATAGGATGTCGCATGGGTTGTGTTTGGTGGAACGGAGGAATTTCGTGTACATTTGTTGGATTTGGTGGTTTTGTGTTTTGAGAATGCTACGAGCATTCAGAGTTGATATATGTATAGGCTGTACAGTCATATTTAGATACGTTTGGAGGGTGTTGGGGATCGCGACGTCTTAGTCTTGATTCCAGGGATTTTGAGTTGTCTTTTGCTTAAGGCAAGCGCATCCCGTTTTGTCGTGATTAATTTTTCCTTGTCTACATCCATCGTTGTACGGACGTTGTAGCTGGCATATTGTGACGCTTCTGTACCATGGAAACTTTTGTCTTGGTCCTGTTCCTGTGTTTCGTCCTGGGTAGACATAACTTGATCTTCTTCCGCTTGAGGGGTAGAAAGTTGATCATCGCGGGCGGTACTGTAATCCATCGGTTCAGCGTCGACTGCTGGGGCTGGGGTGGATGTTAGGGAGGTATCGTTATTCTTACTACTACTACTGGATTTTGGTACTATAGGGGACCGTCCCCCTCCTGCGCTATGGGCCTTATAGCCGTCTTTTATTTTCTGATCATTTTCTGTGCTGTCATCTTTGTTTTTTTCTGTTTTTTCTGTTTTTCTTCTTTTTCTGTTTCTTTTGTTATTTCTTCTTTTTCTATTTTCTTTGTTTTTTCTTCTGTTTCTTCATTTTCTTTATTTTTTTCTGTTTTTTGCTTTTTTGTCGCAGGTGTGTCATCCGTATATGTCGATTTTCTAGGGGCTAAGCTATCTTCGCGGCAATGGCGCGCGATGTGTCCCGAGCCTTGGCAGCGGAAACATTTAAGAGATGCGAGGATTGGGCAATCCCTTTTCAAATGTCCTGCCTTTCTGCAGTGGTAGCATACTGGTGGTTGGCCACGAAATGTGGTTGGAAGGAATAGGTTCCAGGCACTGAAATATAACATCCGTTGTAATGGTTCAAATTCCCCTTGAGTCGGATCAGTGTCAATGAGCGCAGTAATTGCCCCTTCAAATACCCCGCATTGTTTCAAAGTTGAGATTTTGCAAATTTTGCCATATGGGCTGAGGGAGTCAATAATTTTTTCTTTCAAATCCTTGGAGTCTTCAAATGGTATTCCGGCCACGTGAATCTTGACCATTTTTGGGAGTGCTCCGTTGTCAGCTCTTGTTGGAATACCCTTGTATTGGTGGTTGCCAATGGGGATACCTTCAGAGATTGCCTTCGTGCTGGCTTCCTTTTTTTCGAATTTTGCTTCTACCATGAAGGTGCCTGTGCTCCGACCATTATTTGGTTTAATGATCCGGGCTCCTATCATTTTTCCTAGCTTTGCAGTCATTGGACCATATACTTCTGTGGGGTTCGAGAAGTCTTTTGCCAAAAATTCAAATAGAATCGTGTCATTGTGGAGTGCCATCTCCAGAATACTTTCAGCTCTGTGCACCTTTAAGAGGTCCGCGAGTTCGTCTACCACATAAAGGTCAGTGATTTCCGTCGTCGCATAGTCATTTCGTTTGTAATTGCTTGATGGGATTTTCATTGCATTTCCCCTCGCTGCAATTTCGCTCCATGTCGTAGTCATGGGAAGAAGTGGTTACTTAATAATAAGTGTTTCGAGGTTCTGGGTGTCTTCTGAGCGTAATAGGTGCCTGGGAGAGTAACTTGTAGGGTTGTATATTCGTAGAGTGTGTTTGTATTGGTTATGTTTGTGCTTAAACGTTTATCCGGCTTAAAAAGTGATGTTTAAGCGAAAGAGCTTTTCCCTCCAGTCTTCAGTGTCAAAACTACATATCCAATAGGTCCAAATTGTTTCCATAACTCTGCTCATCCACGTCAAAATATCTGTCTTTTGTTGATGGTCGAAGCCACACCGATTTATATAGCTTTTTTTTTGTTTTTAATCCGATTTATATAGCGTAGTAAGAGCTTGCGTGTTGTTTTGGATATACTGCTGCTGTATATAGTGATATTTGAATCGTTAATGTGCTTAAATGTTTACCCGACTAAATAATGAAGGTTTTTTGTTTTAGTACTTGCCGGGTTAAAAAGTCACGTGATAAACGTATAATGCCAAATAAGAGAGGATTTTCAAAATTATAAACTAAGGAAAAGGTCATGTGAGTTAAATTAAAACATTTTAATCATTTTTATTTATTCCGTTAGGAGAAAATATTTCCGGTATTTATGTTAATTGCCTTTTCCGGATTTTGCTAATATAGGTAACACACTTTATATGGTATATAGTGATACTTAATAAGGCATGTTACCTATGACGAATCGAATTCTGAAATGGAAATTATAACATAAATATTGATATTATTTGTAGGTTACTAGAGTAAATAAAAATAATTAAAATGTTTTAACTTAATATTACGTGGACTTGTTATGCTGTAGGTACATTTTTTGCAAAATCTTAGTTATCTAAACCTTATGTGACTGTTACGTGACCTTTGTTTTTTCGTGATCTTTTTGATCGCTCGGTCAAAACTCTCGTCTGAGCATGATTTTTTAATCCGGATAAACCTTTACGCGTTATACTAATTACGCCTGCAGCAACTAGCAATAAAACGACATGACACGGGCCTTCAATTAAACGAATTCATCCTCCCGCTGGGTAGGATGGAATAAAGGAATACATTTCGAAGACTTTCACAACGCCCCATAGCTTATAGCACGATCATCGTAGTTTAAAGTATTTTTTTTTAACTTAATTTGAAGGTCGTGGCTCAAGAGTCACAAACCTCAATAAAATCTCTTTATATACAAAAAAAAAAATCATCCTCCGAAAATACCACTAGCGATTCCCTTGAACTGGTGCATCTCATCAGCAGTATATAAAAAAGAAAAAAAAAACAGCAGTATAGAAATCCTTCTACCATGTCCCACAGAAGCACGACTATTTGCTCCTCCATGGCTCCCTCTCCACCAATGAAAGATTATTCCGATTCGCCGTACGCAATGCCTCCATTGACCATTGGCAAGCGCTGACCTTCACATCACCGGTATCAAGCTGCACTCTGATTACTTTGACAGACATTTTGCTCACATTGTGGCGTTATCTCTGGCGATGTACCATTGACGCAAAGACTGGAACAACACGCAAGCCATCCGTGCGCTACGTTTCCTCAAGTGGATGAAAGGTGAACACTTTCCAAGTGACGCTTATGTTGCTAGTAGGGAAGCAATGATAGCCTCTAGATCGGAATTATTAAAAGATAATGCTTAGAATAGGATGTCCCCTCCCCTAAGCTATAGTATAGCAACTATTTTGCAAATCAAATAATTGAAGCCCGTGCACGGGCCTTCACTTAAATAAATTTATTATACAAAAAAAAAAAGATTAAATAAATTTATTTTAAAAAAAAAAGAAAAAAAAGCCGTACGCAATGCCCGAATATGCAATTTTTGCCACGCTGCGGTTGAAGACGAAGTTAGAAATTGATTGTAGTTTTCCCTTTTAGAATTATGAATACAAAACAAAACCCCCTTTTACAATTATGCCCTTGAAAAATCAAAGATTGAAGCCCGCTCACGGGCCTTCAACCTAATAAAGCCTATTAATACCAAAAAAAAATTCGTATTCAGCCCGCCGTTTAAAAACAAAAAAAAAAGTATTCAGCCCGCCCAGATGAAGGATTTTTTGTTTGAACAACACGACAGGTTGTTGTATCCAAGGATATCTACAACCAAGACCAACGCCGGTGTGGCGGAAAACATAAGGATGAACGTCTGGAAGAGCAAATCAATGTGATGAAAGACTACGGATTCATTTTTCATCCTAAAAAAGATGAAAATGGTGTGCTCCGTCTACTGCTGATTTTACTCCCTGACAACATCCCGCTAATCCATCGATTTGGAGGAGTATTGATCATGGACTCGACATATAGTACCAATAACCTAAAACTCCACTTTTCAACATTGTTGGGTTCACCAATCTGGGCAACAAAAATCTCTCAACATTTATTGCAGCATCTGCTATAATGATCAGTGAAACAGCTGTGAATTATACATGGATCTTGGAAAAATTCAAGGATACTGTTTGGGGCGATAAGCCTACCGCTGTCAAGGTAAATTTAACGCTTCATTATTTGAGCGACCTGGTTACCTCCCCGCCTTAAAGAAAAAGCATAACAATAACAATGGGTTTTTGATATTGTACCATAGATTATTATGAGCGATCAAGATGCAGGTGAAGCAAATGCGATCAAGAAAGTCTTCCCCGACACTAAGCATATGCTGTGTACATGGCATATTATGGAGAATTTTACCGCAAATTATAAGAACGCTTTTAAGCATGATAACGGTAGACGGGTAAGGAATGATATACAATAATTTACTCTACTATAACAATTTTTGAAACTGAGAAACTAAATTATAATTACGTATAAATTATTCAATTAGGACACGAAGAAAGAAAATCAATGCCACACCATTATCAACGACTTATTTTACAAGAAAACTCAGACAAATTTCATGCGAAATGCTCAGGAGCTTCGGTCACTTTTCTCGCAATCATCTTCTCCAGAAAAGCAAAAATCACTGAATGACCAACTCAGCAAGTAAGTTGTTAAATAAATCATAAAACGTTTACGTTACTATTAGCTAATCAACTATTATACTGTAATGATATTTAGACTTCTTGCCATTAAAGAAAAATGGGGAGGTCCATGGTGTGCAACCATGCGTACATATGGTACAAGAAGAAGTCAAAGTGTTGAAAGTGCACACTCTTCTCTCAAAACAAGAATTGGTAGAAATGTTTTGCTGCCCATATTATTAGATATTGTTAAACAGTGGATGAATAATAAGGTATTTTTTTTGGAAATATAGAGCAGTTTATAGTCTACTTTGTAGATGTAATTATCTCACATTTACCCTTTTATTCTGTATTATTCGTTTGCATAGTGCCGTGATTATGAAGCAAAAAAAAACAAACAGAAATGCTATCTATACCAGTGAACATGTCAAACCAATCTGGTTTCGAAAATCTCTTGGGAAAAATATCTCATTTTGCATTGCGACTTACATTCAATGAATTTCTGATGAAGGATTTGGTCGACCAAAAAGTTGATTGTCATTGCTATTTTCAAGCAACTTACGGACTACCATGCGGACACACTTTCCCGCCAACCCTCAACGTTGACGAAATTGATATGTTTTGGCATTTGAAAGATGGTAACCTTTTTTCGAAAAAAAAAAGAAAATTGCAATTTACAATAATAATCTTATACTTTTTTATTGTCATATTCAGAAGAAAAATTCAACAATGATATTGCCCCTGGACTGGAATCATGGATGGACCTGCTCAAGCTCACAGACACCATCAAGTGCACTCTGAAAACCAGTCCCTGCATGATGACCTTATGTGTATTGGCTACTAAACTACCAATTCCCCCAAAACTGGACCCTCTCAAGGATAACGGGAAGATTGAAACACCGCCAACAGATATGTACAATGTACTATATGCCAAACAAGGACCTTGAGGATATGGTCCCCTCACTGGTGTTATCAATATCTTGATCCGCTTGCATACAGGTCATCACTCTCTGCTTCCGTTCCTAATGGCACCGAAACAATACATTCACAAAGTCAAACAGATCCCACACCTACGCCATCTGGCTCTTCTACTCCACCGTCTCCCACCAGTTGTAGCACACCCCACATGGCCTCCTCGAACGACCAGGTACATCCCCCTTTGGAAAGTCTTACATCCTACATCTCAAGATGTTTCCCAGTCCATCAAACACAGGGCGCCCTGAGCGGTAGTAAAGGACATACAACCATACGACGACTTGACGGGGACATACACTTGGCCAATCAATCCAGACCATACCAAGTACAGAGCGCTCTGGCAAGATCTTAGCGAATACCGGCTCGAATGGGATCCAATAGTACAAAGTCAACTTCTGAGCAATTACAACAGACCAGACTCTACAACACTAGCATGGTTTAACATCAATTCCTTAGCCCACTGGAAAATCACAATCCCGATATACGAACGGATTAAGGAACCTTTTGACATGGAACCATATCTGGCCACGACAAGCTACCTCCGGCTCATATGGATGCAAAGTGATAAGGAAGCTAGAAGCCTGCCAAAACCTCGGCCGCCATACGATTTTTCCCTTGCTGCTAAAATGACCACGAAACAAGGGAAACTGTTCTGGCGTTTACCAGTGACCCATGGTGTACGCACTGTCTGGTGTCGTTTGCTTACGCAAAAGCTATCGACACAAGAAGCCCTCAGACATATACATACAGAAACGGAAAATTCGGGTATGTGCAAGATCTGCGACAAGTTTATAGAAGACGATTATCATATGATATATGACTGCTCTCTGAAATCCTCCTTCTGGAACGCCGCCAAGCACCTCCTTGGAATGGAACTGGTGGGGCATGAGATCTATCAAGCGTTGACCTTCGGGAAATAAGTGGATGACCAAGTACTGATCCACCTGGGTGATACCCTACGGGCCATCTGGATACACCACTGGTTCTGTATGATAGAAGAATACCCATGGAACAACACTCATGCTATGCGACAATTAAGACAACAACTATGGCAGAAAGGAGAAAATCACCACTCCGATGCCATGATTTCCCAATATGAAACGCCCACAGCTAACGAGGTCTCCGCCGACGCTGATATAGAATAGAACAATTATGCCCTTTAGTATGATTTATTTATGACAATATGTTGGAGCCCGCTCACGGGCCTTCAACAAATAAAGTTTATTTTTTAAAAAAAAAAATGCTCCTGATCCAATATGCAATTTTTGCCACGCTACTGTTGAAGACGAAGTCCACTTCTTTTTGGAATGTCCCGTTAAGACCACTTGACTAGGCCTTTCTTTCCCGCCCTCACAACAAGCCCTCCATTCATATCTTCTGCGGCCCACAACGTAAGACATAAATGTATTGACACGGATGGGCAGGGTTATAGAAGCAATCTGGACCTACCATTGGATGTGTAGTTTTGACACCGAAGACTGGAAGTAAATCTGGCGACCACGCACAGCCCTATCCATATACAACAAAAGACATATGATACATCAAATAGAATCAGTTTTTTGCACTGTAGCCATAGTCTCCTAATTTAGGATTGTAGCGGTGATTGTCCACACCCGGATTTTTTAAAAAACCAGCCATTTTATACAAAAAAAAAAAAAAATGATATTGACCATGAAGGCGCAATAAAAAAGTTCGAACAATAATCGAAGATGTCCCTGCTTCCCCCCTTCGTGAACTGATTGTAAACATCGAAGAATGGTCGAAGACTTCGCATCCATTTCAAACAGCAATTTTGGCATTGACATCAGCAACAACATCATTGCTACCACCACTACCACCAGCAACAGCAACAGCAACAGCAACAACAACCACCATACTTCCTCTTCCTCCTCCTTACTGAAATTACCACCAAAAGCTATTGTACGGGGTCGTCCTACTCTCCTTCAAAATGTTCAACGGGTTCCCATCACAAAAAAGACTAACCAAGTAATGGCACCAATCGACTTGCATCCATTACAGATTGCTGCGAATACTCAAAATCATGTTTTATCGATTGCATTTTGCTTAATTCATGCAACAATCGGTGCTACCGTTTATCAAGAAAGAACATGTTGGTATCGATTTCATTGCTGATTGGAAACAATTAAAGACATGGAACTGGATTAAGGCCACCATTCATGCCCGTGGACATTTCTGGAAACGGGAAAATAACTTTGAAAGGGGTATAGAAGGTGATTGCCGAGATATTTACCATGAGCTGATGTCCTTTGTTGAAATACGGCACCAATTCGAATTCTCTCGTAATAATGGTACTACAGTCAGTTTCAAATTGGTGATTGACCATCATGAAGATCCTTCTTTCCAATCGTTTTTTGATGAAAATGGATACGGTAGACAATGTGTTTATTCCAGCCGAGTTTTTGACAATTACTGACAATATACAAAGCTAAATATCTGCAAATCAATACGACTATGCAATACATATAGCAGTAAGGGATTCGTTTGGGTACATATATTATGAACTATGTGGCAGGATCCATAGCATGACACCCCGCGGAACTCATTTTTATTCCAATCTAATGTTGGATGGAAAAGCATTCAAAATTGACAACATATCATAGTATATGGTTCAGATCAAAGATGAACAGCTACTTGAGAGAAAAAAAAATCAACACAGCACTTGTCTTTTACAGAAAATTTCTGGTTGTCCTGCTGTTTTTTTTCCGGCCAATCTCCTGCATCATCAACAACATCATCAAAGCCAAAG
Organism: Absidia repens; assembly: GCA_002105175.1. Lineage (NCBI taxonomy): Eukaryota > Fungi > Mucoromycota > Mucoromycetes > Mucorales > Cunninghamellaceae > Absidia > Absidia repens. The sequence goes on from MCGE01000060.1 coordinate 57,915, forward strand.
CCAGTCGTATCAACGGTATCGCTTTTATCATCACCATCACTATTACCCTTACCATTACCATTATCATCACCAGTATCACCTGTGCCAACATCACCTCTGCCACCTGTACCATCTGTCATGTTGATATCACTGACGCCAACATCACCTCCGGCGTCTTCATCATCAGTAGCACTTCCTCATTCATCATCAGCTAAAGATAAAAAGCCGTTAAAGATCAGACTTAATAGTGACAAAATCAAAGAAAAAAGAACAGAAAAGCAAGAAAATACCCCCAAAAAAAAGCTAATGTTTAGCCCCTAGCTAGTTCCTAATATGGTAGTTCTATTTTATTTTTATTTTTATTTTTATTTTTTGTATAAATAGTTTTCTTTTTTTTTTAAAAAAAAAATAATAATAATACTATATTTGTTTGTATTCATGCAAAATTATATAATAAAAAACACTCACAAAAAATCTATTAGAAGATATCTTCTCTTCGGCAATAAATTATCTCCTCAGAAGATATTTTATTGCCGCTGGAGCAATTCTGTTTTTTTTTCCACGATGTCCTCCGAGGGTCTGATGATCATGGGGTGGGATTTTTTGTTAGATTTAAAGGGTCTTGCAAAAGGGCATGACAAAGGATATGGGGAAACTCTTTCATTTTGGATATAGGATTTGGAGGCACCATTAGATTAGGACTTCATCTTAGAGATGAGTGTCATGAAGTCATCAATGGCTTAGTATAGTTTAGTTTAGTGTTAGTTGTCTTATTTTATCTCTGCATTTGAAAGAAGCATGTCTAGTATTCTTACCATTAGCACCATTAGCCTCTCTCATATGATTATAGTAGTTGTATTTAACAGTAGATTCCCTTTTCACATTCCACACCTTGCACATTTAGATTAGTGTTGACCATCCGCCAGTTTATGTTTGTGCTCAATAAAGTATACCTTTATTTTTAACCACTGACCCATATCCATGTTGAGCACTAGATCAAGCCTCTTTATTTTGGGATTGTGTACTGTAATGTATGGCACGCCCACCAGCTATTAATCCCTCCCTCCCCCTTTACTGTACGTGTTTCACACTTCATATGTTTCATTCCTTCGCTTTGTAGAAGCCATGTTTAAGTTTTTTTTTTTTATTGAATAGAATAGAAAGTAATTTGTTAATAACAGAGTACACTACACTATACTAGATTAATTCACCCTATGCCAGATAGCTGATTGTCACTTGAATTTCTCCTTTTTTGGATGTCGAAGTAGAGTGCATGAAACAGCTAATTCCTGGCGACACAACTTGGTAACACCTTGACATTCACATTCACTCATCTGAAAATCTATCTGTAATAGAGTAACCCCTCCCCCCCTTTTTTTTTTCTTAACACACGTAAAAATACACAGTCATGGAATGCTGAGCATGTCAGGTTGAGTCTCACCAAAGTTTGAGCCGGAAGAGACGCCTCGCCTATTTTTTTAACACACTGAGATATATGTACACTGAGGAGCGATTATACCAAAGTACGAAGGGATGGAAGTAGCCAAAAATGACCTGCCTGCTTGTTTTTGCATTCACACAGTGAATTAGGTAAAAGTAGAGCATGGAGCACTATATTGGGACGACGTTGCCTCCCGCCCTTTTTTTTTTTGGTCTGCACATATGTGAACCCAGCGGCCAGACAGTGAGAAGTATGAATGACTAATGTAATAGTAAAAGGACCAAGATATATTTTATTCAGATATAGATATAAAACGATGACATTTAATACGAAACTAATCTAATAACGGTTTCATGCCGATATTGTTATATGAAGGTTGTTCTAATAAAAGTATTAAATGCCAAATCCAAAATGAAAGGATTCCTCCATGATATTTGTTTAGCTTTTTTTCAAAATGCCTCTAAAAAAAAAACAAGTTAATTAGCACCACCCCATTCAACGTTTCCATTGTCGAGGAAAAAAAGAGGGGGCGGAGAAAATAGAATTCATGGGTCAGATTGAGCCAAATATAATTATTATTATTTATATTTTTATTCTGTATATACAAAGTCAAGCAAGTCATCCCTGTCAAATATACAAAAGCTAGGTGACTAAACTAAAAAGCTAAACCAACACCTTTCCATCGTAGAAAATCATATACCGATATAATACGGAGCTTATAACGATGCCGATCAATCGTTAGAAAACAAATGGACGGGGATAGGATTCTTTGGAATGGGGCATTCGATCAAGACCTTGCCGACCATTATCAGTGTCGCACTAGTTACCCCGTAAGCTTCGGCCATAACTCGAAATCGCTCTGGTACTTGTTTCATCAGATTTTGAAACCGAATAGAATGAACTAAAGAGAAAAAAAAAAAAGATTAATGGATCAGTCCTGTCCCTTCGTCCACGCGCAGCCATATATAATAAACTTACATAATGAGATAACCTTGAGATTTACATGAGGCCTAAACTGGTCAGGAATATTCAGATCCAATTTTTCATACTGCGCAACATTGACTGTTATTCGATAACCCCAAGTGAGATGCAAGCGAATCCCGCCATCATGCCTTTCTACACAAACGTTGTTCTCCCCCCAAAAAAACAAAGAGAGAGTCAGCACACACCTACATCTACGGGCTACAAGGAATAGAGAAAAACTTACTTCTTATGAATGAATACACCATTGCCATCCTCATCTTTCACCACATAGATAGCTGGATGCTTGTCATAATGCGCTATAAGGTAATTCCACGTGCGGTTCTTGTCGGATTCCAATCGTCCATAATGCTGCATGAGCTTAAAAAACAGCATCACATTGGTGTCTTCTTTGATTCTATATTAAAAAATAAAAAAAAACCCCACACAAGGAAGAAAAGTTATATATCAAACCACTTCCCCCCCCCTCCCCCCTTTTTTTTTACTTTACTTTAATAGCAAGGGCGCGCCTGCCGTGGCTAATGACTCTGGCACATGAAACGTCAAGTTGGACAAGACCAAAGAGATGGAATCCACATCAAAGGCGATCCAGAAGGGTGAGTCGTAAGCGTAGCCGCTCATGTAACATTGCCGTCTACGTCGTCCGTTTTCATCTCGTTGTGGGTCGATGTTGATAAACTTGTTCTGGATGGTGGTGAAGCGGATATGCGTTGTTACGTGTTGATCTTTGATAAATTGGTGCTGGAAGACAGCGTCTTTGATGGAATCTAAAGGATCCAGGAACCCAAACTGGTCATCGTAATTGATCAGATCGCCAGGGCCCGATGGTGGTGGCTGTTTACACATGGTATAGATTTGTTGCCTACAGGTAAAAAAAAAAAAAAAAAAAAAAAAAAAAACAATATATATATATATATACATAGGTAGGGCAATGGGTCGCCAGCAGAAGAAGAAACTTACAGTACGGCATCCATATCCTCGGATGTCATTGTCGCCTGCATGCCTGCTTGATGTGCTGAGACAGCAGATTCGCGATTGGACGTCCAATATTTGAGCTTGTCTTCCAAATCACTCACGATCCGTTCCTGTGTCGCAATCTCTGCATTCAAATGCGCGATTTCGGTAATCTCTGGTGGTGGCGGTAATGGGATAGGACGAGGTGGTGATGGATGTCGCCATGGCCATATAAATCGTGGTGGTTGTTGCTGTTGTTGTGCAGCTTGTTTTTGTTCGTCTCGTTGCAGTTTTGCAGCATGTTTTTGTTCTTCTTTTCCCTGATGTTTCTTTCGTGCTCCCTCCTATATATATATCAAAAAGAGTGGTGTGAGAGTGAATATCATGATAGATCAGACTTTAGTATCTTTTTTTTTTTTGTACCATGGCATCGTCGATATGCTCCTGTAAGGCATCTTTTTGTGCTTGTTCGCGCCATTTCTCAAACCAATCTTCGAAATGTATGTTGGTTTTGCGTGTGTTGTGTGTGTCTGATTTTTCAAATTTAAAATTGAGGAACATGAGTGTCAGTTGCGTTGAGCGAGTGGCAAGTGAAAAAAAAAAGGGGCGACAAAAATATTTCCGTCCTGTCCGCGGCATTCCAAAAAAAAAAAAAAAAGGTTTTCATTTCAGGCGTCTGAATTTGGCACAACGCGCACCCCAATACCACATATGAGCATATCATAAAACAGATAAAAATGAGTTTTTTATTTTCATAATATAAAATAAGAATAAAAAAAAAGAGAACTACATCCATACAATATGCATGTTACATATAGATCAATCACATTTGCCTATTTGTGCGTATTCATGATTTCCACTGTTTCCTTTGCTCCAAAAATAATTGCTCTTTTTTTTGGAGGGGGTTTTCATCGTTCAATATCTTGCCAGCAGGTTGATCAATGGAAATTTATGGGTATGAGCTTGTTTAGGCGCAGATAATTTGTTGCAGTCGGGGGAATAGGACATGGTTGGCTTCAACTTGGACAGTCGTTGGTTTCAAGATACGTGTGTGCATTGCCAAAGTAAAGGCAAGTGCTGGCTCTAAAACAAACAAACAAAACACACACACACACACAATGTACAGCATATATTAAGTATCATTGATACGAATGGGATCCGTTTTGTGATGTACATCATTTACAACTTACTGTACAGTACTGTAGTTGGGGTACACAACACTTGTAAATTGGTAGAAGCGACGTCCTTTGAGAAGAATCGGCGGTGTGCTGGTTTCGTCATTAAGATACATCACTAGTGTCCCCCCCGTCTCCCTCATCCATGGAATTGTTGCCATCTACCGTCGACAGTACCATCCACGTTTGTCACCAATCCATCACCATAAATTATGCCAGAAAGTGTGAGATCATCCCATTCGTCCCTGTCGCATCATGAAAAATGATGGCATGAAAATAAACTCTGTTCCTGAAGAAATCCGTGACTAAAGAAATTGAAATCCCGATCAGGAACAATGCATAATAAAAATAAATAATCAGAATAAGGGTTCTTCCGCTATACTAACGTTACACAAACATCAGTATAGCTATCATACACACAAGACACACATCCATCGTTAAGAACCTATTAATTCAACTTCATCTGAATGGTAAAGTCGGATGAAACGCCCTCCACGCAGGGCAACTCAAACGACGATACAACAACACCGCGTCCCGGTTGCTCCAGAGCAGATATTCTGAAATGGGAGAAAGAACTGAAAGGATTCAAATGCCAAAGCTGTAAAGAGACCGTCGACCTCAAATTCAACGAAACATTCAATAAGATAAACCATCCACAATACGCTTGTCCAAAATGCAAGGTACTCCTGGCCCCAACAGAATGGCCAGTATATACCCTGACGAAACATCCCAAACGTCAGCGTGCGAACACTCCCAGTCCGTCGTCATCAAACACCCACGGTGCAGTCGATACAGAAGCACAGACCGTTCAACAACTCAACGAAACAATCAAGACCTTACAGAATACTATTAATCAAATGGCAGTCTTAGTCGCTGAACTCACACCTCTCAAGCAATCGGTATACAAGTTGGAACAAAGAATCCAACATCTTGAAGGACGCAACATGATTACCAACAACAGCCCTGAACTGAAGAACAAACAGCACTCAACAGAAACAACAACCAATAAAATGACCATTGACAAAAACAAGATGGAAACTCTCAGTAGTGGACGGATATTGTTAAGAAACAAAAGACAAAACGTGGACCTCGACAAGTACAAGCAGCGCAGATTATGTTCCAGCCTCCTCCTTCTAAGCAAAAGTTTTACGACATACTTTACATACCCTCCCGCCACCGCGTGGCAAGAACACAAACAAGACAAAAATTACGCTCCCTCGGCATCCAAACGCACAGAATTCTAGATATACATTATCCTGCCAGAAATATCGTGGCCCTGATGGTCCATGAAGACTATGGTACAACTCTTCGTCAAACCTTTGAAAAAAATAGCATCCCAATCGTTGATTTTGATCCTTTGGACCCCGATAACTTGGACGATCCCCAGTATGTAGACATGGATATTACCGATCGCAGACTCAAAGCCCAGGAATTTCAGACTTCTCGCCTCCTCCGTGCTCTTTGCCATGCTCGGCCACACGTCTTTAAGTCTTTGGCGAAGACGATGGTGGATCAAGGCTGGCTCACAGAGGAAGACGTGGACGACCTCGACGCGAATAGTACCGAAGATCTTGCCCGGAAAGAAGACAGATATTTTAGTTCCCCTGAAATGTAGTTTAGTTTAGGATAGTATAACTGAAGTTTTTATATGGCCCAAGGGCCGCCTGCCACAATAAAAGTTCCAACTCTATACATAAAAAAAAAAAAAAAAATCTTGACCTTCAACCCCTTATTTTATTCATACTTCATCACCCGCTAAATTACTTCCGCAACATCACTTCAGATTATCCCAATTTGTAACCATTTCATTATGACTCACTTAGCTATAGAAAAAGATATAAATACAGTATGACATGTTTGAATATTAAATAAAAAGAGTAACCAATTGTATCACTTAGTCTTTTGCGTATATTTCAGTTATTCGCTATCGAAACAATAAGTTCTCGTACGCAATTCCTAGCGAATAAACCTCCTGAGAGACCTCATAATCCTGTAATGCGTGTTGTCGTATTTGTCACTTGTCACTAATCATTCCCCACACTATCACACTTGTCATTCCTATACAGGCATAACACACAGCCTCAAGTATCCACTACTTAGGCATATGCACTGATATCTACAGGCAACCAACTTCCCATAGTCTCAAATTACCATTCTTCGATCATATCCACAGCCACAACTAGCACAGCCTCCCTTTTCCCATTTTATTATAAAAACCCTTCCTCATTTTATTCAATAAAAACCATATCTGTTATATCACTTACTCTTATAACTTCTTCTTATTTTATCAAATATTACACTCCCATTTTATTTATATCACATATAAAAAATGAATCATCTTTAGATCTGCAATTGAATGCATTCAAAAGAGATGGGTTTTCCAAAACAGAGTGTCTCTCGAATACGTGGACTTTGTGCTTGTACGGCAAGGTGTCAGTAATGATTGTTTTTAAGTTTTCGTGGTTTCTAACGAAAATATGTATTGAGCATTAGGTTCGCTTAAACACATTTCTCCATAATACTTACTCAATGAAGGTTATTAAGTCACTGGTGTTTGTGGACAGCCCGGAAAAGTCAATAGCCACAAGGCAAACGTTTTTTTCTGACGATCGAATATACGAGATCATGGCTGACGAAAAAAGATTAACATTAATAAATTGTTAAATAGCTGAAAACGTGTCTATACCTTGAGTGTTTCCAAACACACATTCCAATCCATTTGACAAATCGTTGCTTTCATTCATATCTCTCGACGTAAGAGGTTCATCAGCAACTGAATAAGATGACACAAAGATCTTGTCACATAACGATCTCTCTTGTAAACACTTCACCATGCGATTTAAAAGTGTTTTCCTGTTCTCATTGCTTTCGCAGCCTGGGGATTTCCTAGCATATCCAATGATGAAAAGGTGTTGTTTCTTCAAAGATTGAATGTAGTTGTGGTAACGAGGTATATGAGTTGCGATGGCTTCTACAACATCGTCTAAAAATAAACAAATTAATGCGCATATGTTTTTGTAAGTAGGTCAACGACTTGTTACCTTGGTATTCATCTTTCATGACATAGAGTTTTCGATAGCGCTTGTTGGACTCTCTTTCCCTTTTCCGGCTGATCGGCACATTCATCAAATCCACTTTTCTCTTTGAGCACCACAAAGCAAAAGCTACCTCCGATTTTCCGTTCAAACATTGGGTTTTTGGAATAACCGACATACACGCGTCTTTTATCGTTATATTTTCAAGAGAATAGCAAGCATTTTGTGGTTCAACGTAGGGACGAAACGCTTCGATTAGAAATGATACCACTTGTGATTCCGAATCTGTTATTCAATATTTTGGTGTTAAAACAACTTGTTCAATTAAGAATAATATATCAGCCATTGACCTTACTTACCTAGGTCGAATTTCATATTTTCTTTCTTTTCAATATCAGGCTGTGAACGTGCCGTGAGATAACGTTTGAAAGTGAATGGATCGTTGCGAATTGCAAATAAATTGGCAACAACGGGTCGCCTGGGATCATTTTCGTAGCACACATCGAAAGCACCAAGTTGTTCACTCTTTTTTGCCAATCTTGTTGCATTATCATCGCTGTACTCTTCGCAAAAAAGCATGCAGATTGCCTGATTACGAGTGATGTTCATATTTAATGTTAGGGACAACAACAAAAAAAAAGTGAACCTAGGTTCACAACCCCGGTGTCGCATCATGAAAAATGATGGCATAAAAATAAAATCTGTTCCTGAAGAAATTGAAATTCCGATCAGGAAAAACAATGCATAATAAAAATAAATAATCACGCAAGAGTGTGTGTTTCTTGAAGAGCGAGTATATTGTATTTGACGGTGTGGAGGAAACAATTAAATAATTGTAGAGTTGATGTTGATGCCGTCTTCACAATGCTGTTGCAATTGAGAGATGACATTTGTAGTGATACGGATGTATCAGTCATAATCATTGATAATAGTGAGTGGGTCGACCAAGGCTCGTGCCGGCTGTTGTCTCCGTTCAAAAATATATTCAGTTGAAGGTTTTGGCTGTGGACTAGCAGTTGGTTGGTGGGTGGCGGGCGATTCGGTATGTTCGTCGTTATCCAAGGTCATAGCTTGATGTTGTGTATTATGTTGGTGTCGTGAACTTTATCCGCGGCTGTAGATTCGGGGGACCTGGGTGGTGGTGTCATGAATATGTTTTATACTCCGCCATCTGTATCTCCTTGTCCTTCTCAGTTCCTGCATCCCTTGTCCTCCCAGAAAGTTTTGGCAGCTAAGCCCATTTGTGTTACCCGTCCTCTCGGCTGCCAGATGTTGAATATAGTGTTTTTGTATGATAAAAAATAAAAACGTAAGAAATAAGTGAGATTCTTTGTTATCTTTATTTAATATTTATGTTAATGATAAAAATCAAAATAAAATACTAGAGACTATTTATACAAAATAAAAATAAAATAACGTTTAAGACCGGATAATCTACGACATTGGTTATTTGATCATGATTGGTGTTAATACAATTGGAACTAGTAAGAAAACTTTTGGAATGGAGCAATTCCCATAATCTTAACTATAGGGGGGAGGTGAAAGTAATGATGGTTGTGGGGACATGGTTTGTCGTTTAATAGTGATGGTGCCAGGATGTGTAGTGTTCGGCTGGTGGCAAGTTTGACAACGGGTTGATAATGGAAGGGTATATTGTGAATTGAATGTCCAGTCCAAAAATATCTAAGAGTAGTACCGATGAGAGGCATTCCAAATTGTGGAAAGCCAAGTAATGTTGTCAATATTGTGTAAAGACAATCCATCGGAAATTGTTAATGAGGGAAGAAATAACGAGGACTGCTATATTTTTACCATCTTCCACATCTTTATTTATTTATACCCCGCTCCGCATTTCTTCACGTTGACATTTTGACAGATACTACCCTATACCCTTTTATTCATACTTCATTACCCGCTAAATTACTTCCCCAACATCACTCCAAATTACCCCAATTTGTAATCAATTCATTATGACTCGCGTACTATAGCTATAGAAAAAGATATAAATATGACATGTTTATTTATTTTTTTACGGATGCCATGGTATGACTAAAGTTGATCTGGTTTATGCAAATACACATCCCCTTATGTAGAAACAACGACGAACTTGATTAACATATATATAAGTAGTTTATTAAAAAAAATATATTTAATGCTCAAGAGATTCAATATACTTGGCAAATTTATCTAACAATTCGAGACAAGCACTGTTATATGGTACCTTGACGGCATCTAGGTTGACTGTATCTGATGGTATGATGCTGATGTCTTCTAATCTACGAACACGGGTTAAAGCGACGTATAACAAGTCAGGAGTAAAAAAATCTGAGAGAAATAAGGCTATCCTAGACAATGTCAAGCCTTGCACTTTGTGTATTGTCAGTGCCCAGCCTAACGTCAGAGGAAACTGTGTGCGGGAGTAACTGGACATTGTTACCTGGCGGGCAATTCTTGGAACAGAAAAAAACTTGCCATCGTTGACGATCTTGATATGTGTGCTATTCATTTCCACAACTGTAGCAATTGTTCCATTAACCCAGCCTTCTTGAACATCAAAGTTATGGAGCAACATTACACGGGCATTGATTTTTAAATACAGAATCTTTGAAATGGAAAAAGAGTTAGTTATTGTAATACTATGTACTGTATATACGGGTTTTTACCATTGGCAGAGCTGTTTCTTCTAGTGGTTTTAGAGCAATAGATCCCATGTTTCCCTTTCATCTATAGCATCGTATCTTTCTTTAGCACCGGGTAGCAAATCCAATTTTTCAAGATTGAATGTATTCGCACCGGCTTTATGAGCTATTAGGACAGTTGCACCTGAAGGTATTGGCGATGTTGAAGATGGCAGTAGTCGGGAAGCTAATGAATTTTGAACAATGTCATTATCCAGCTGATTGTGACGAATTTTGTTGAGCAAGGAATAAAAAACTTGGTCTGTTTGGCGGCAAGAATGATACAAGTGGACATGTGATGTTGCTAATAGGGTCATTAACATCGCCTAAAAATAAAGACTGAAGTTAGAGAAACAGTTTTTTTTTATTTTTTTATTTTTTTTATTTCATTACAGTACCTTGCTTGTTCGCCGATCCAGGTCTTTCTTCTTTTGAGCCCGAAGACTTCGAGGCGTGACTTTGGGACCCGTGTTGCAATGACTTGGTAAAGCGCCAGCAACCATATCTTCATTAGAACCTGGTGTCAGAACCAGACGGACGGAGTTAGATTCTTATTTATAGTAGCAAGACAGAATTACACTAGGCAATGACTTACCTAGATGTAATGTTAAATGGAATATAGATTCAAGACCAACCAAGAGAGAGAGAGAGCAGAAGATAGATTTATTTATCAAGACAGAGAAGACAGAAATATATTAAGTTAACAGGATAACAGATAAAGAAAAAGTAAACTAAGTGGAGGAAGAAGGGGGATATTTATATAAATTCTAAGAAGTGCTTGGCAAGAGGGAAGGTGGGACAAGAAGCCTGTCGTATTTGTCATTTGTCATCATCCACACATATCAGATACGAGGTTATCCATTATGACCCAACAATTGTACCTTGTCACTCTCAGGCATAACCTCACACTGGCTATGTTTTACTTGGTCTACAATAAATATCAATGATTAATCATCCATCTATTCCATAATACACTATTTTATTCCCTCATCTCGAACTCTACCAATAATCCATTATCATATAATCTTATTATTCCAACATCCGCTTCCCCCTATTTTTACTATAAAAACCCACTGTCATTTTATTTAATAAAAACCATATCTGTTATATCACTTACTTGATTGACTCTACACATACTCAAATTATTACAAAGCCAATAGCCAAGAAATAAAAAGGACAAGAGATGGATACAAGTGCCAAGCGCTAAGAGAAGATGAGGAACAGTGATACAAAGGCAGGACGTTACACAGCTTGGTTCATGACACCTGACATACAGTAGATGCATACTCTTCAAGTACAGCGGCAAGAAACGTAGTTTGGTAAGACAGGATATAGAACAAATTATTGAAAATAAGTAGTTGGAGAGGTCATTATGAATATCTACCCTCACCTTATATACATTTGCGTTCGGTATACCGAAGTTACTCCTGCTCCTAAAAAGGGAATTATCCTACTCCTTAAAAAAAGTTCGGTATACCAAAAAAAAGGGGATTCTCCCACTCCTTAAAAAAAAGTTCGGTATACCGAAAAAAGGGGATTCTCCCACTCCTTAAAAAAAAGTTCGGTATACCAAAAAAAAGGGGATTCTCCCACTCCTTAAAAAAAAGTTCGGTATACCGAAAAAAGGGGATTCTCCCACTCCTTAAAAAAAAGTTCGGTATACCGAAAAAAGGAGATTCTCTCACTCCTTAAAAAAAGTTCGGTATACCAAAAAAAAAAGGGATTCTCCCACTCCTGAAAAAAGTTCAGTATACCAAAAAAATGGAATATCGCACTCCTTAAGAAAAGTTCGGTATACCGAACAAGAAAAAATGAAAATCGTTTAAGCCACTTTTTCAAAAAGGCACACATCGCCATTGATGAACTAAGACAAACATAGGTTTTTATTTACAAAGCGTTAATTTTTCACAAGATCTTCTAACCAAAAGAATAAAATAAAATAAACAAACTACATTTCCAAATCATCATCACCGTTGTCGTATCATGAATAAAAATGTTCTGCCTGAATAATAAGCAGAGCGGCATTTAAATAAATTCAGGTACCAGTTAATCATTTATCCATTTCAAAAACCAAACCAATGATCTCTATATAAGATATGAACATACACTTATCATGGTTATTTTTATTTGTAATCATTATGATATGATTTATAATCCTTATAAGAAAACCAATGAAAACATTTTCTTACTAGTTCCAATTGTATTAACACCAAATCATGATCAAATAACCAACATCATAGATCACCCGGTCTTAAACGTTATTTCATTTTTATTTTGTATAAACGCTCTGGCGCTCCGCTGGAGCTTTTGGAAATCTTTCGATTTACTGGGTGTCACAGTTTTTTATTAAAATGTGGGTTTCGATGGGATAGGATTAAAGCCTCCGCCATTTCGCACTTTGGTGGGCAGCCCCTTGAGGCCCGACCGTCGTGCTCAGCGCGTCGTCAATGGGTACTTTTTTTTGTGTGTGGTGAAAAATAGAAGGTCGAAAAATAGGGTGACTGACCATTCGCACTCCGCCTCCATGGTTTTAAATTTTCTGTTGGCCCTTTTTTTTTTTTCTTCTTCTTTCTTTCTTTTCTTTTTTTCAGAACTTCAACTTCAACTGTGGATTTAATGAATCTTGGATTAGTGGTTAGAACTTGAATCAGGGGCCTTTTGAAAAGTGCAATGCAAACATCATGGGGAAACCCTTCCATTTTGGATTCGTGATCTTCGACCGTCATCAAATTAGCATTCATTTTAGAATAGTGTCATTAGCTCAACTTGGCGTTAGTTGTCATAGTTTATATTGCATCTATATCAGAATTAAATATGTCTTGTCTTTTTATTATTATTCTCTTTTATGCCTTTCATTGTCTATCTGAATGGGCATGGCATATGCGTGTAAAAAAACAGAACCGGTGTGTGTGTATGTGGGGGGGGGTTGTGTAAAATGCTAATTACAGTCTATCTGGAAATGTGTTGCCAAAAAAACCAACAACATTGTAACAGCGACATGGATACGGTGATGTGAGCGGAGGAAATGGACGGATAGTACAAGGTCAGAGAAGTTCCAAGTGGAGCGTTGGAAATCTTTCGATTTATTGGGTGTCAAAGTTTTTTTATTAAAATGTGGGTTTTGATGGGAAGGGATTAGGGCCTCCGCCATTTCGCACTATGGTGGACAGCCCCTTGGGGCCCAACCGTCGTGCTCAGCGTGTCGTCAATGGGTTTTTTGTGTGCTGAAATAATAGCTTACTTGAAATGCGTTGGAGAGATTAGAGTTTGATTATGTAGTGGTTGCGACTGTCATGAATCAACATGAATAACATTGTGTAACCCGACCTTCTCAGTTCCCGCACCTCTTGGCGTACTTAGCATATTCTTAGTTTATTATAAATAGTCCCCATCTCCCCACTCTAGCTTAGTTTTCCTTTATCTGTTATCCTGTTATTATCCTGACTCTTCTCTTGCCTTATCTACCAATAAATATCTCTGACTTGTAACCTATTCATCCCTCATTCCCCCTGTCCAATTCATTCTTTCTTCGTCTTCGTCTTGATTTCTAAATTGACTTCAAACATCGACATCTTTATTTCTGCTTGATCTATACTACATCTAGTAAGATCTTCTATTCTGCCTCTGCCTTGTGAAGTATAACCTACTGTATCTCCGTCCTGTCCGGTTTCTGACATCATAACAGATCCAACAACATTGGTTATTATTTCTTCCGTCTTGTCCTTTGAAAATCTACTCATCTAAATTACCTCTGCTTGGTCACTGAATTACAACTACATTCAATTGACACTACTTTATCTCATCTGTCTCGCTCCTTATACTGCTCTGTCAACTACTACATTGTGATATATTCTGGTCTGTCTTGTTTATGGAAATTACTCTTACTCTCAAAATTGAATTGTCCATACCTACTATTGTGTTATTGAATACTTTTGCTCTACAAACTATCTCATCACCCTCAATGTCTCTCTCTGCTGAACAAGCTAACGTTCTAGACGACTTACTCCAACGATTCAACAATCTCCATTCCGCTCTTCCAAAGGAAATTGACGATATCAAGGAAACCTTCTCAAAATATGAACGACGACTGGCTACTGCCGAAGGCGGTGTAGATCACGTAGTCCAAAAACTCTCGGATGGCCTTAAGGATCTTGAAGATTCCATCATTGCTCGTCTTCAGGCCTTGTCCACGGAAATCTATGGCCACATGTCTAGTCACTATGCGCAAAAGGCCAATCTACCTCCTCTTGTGGAACCCACCCCCCCATTATGGATAAAGATGCTTCACCAACCTGAACCTTTCCATGGTAAAGCCAGCACTTGCAATGCATTCTTTTCCCAATTGGCTCTATCCTTCGCTGCAAATGAAGATCGGTTCAACAGTGACGAAAAAAAGATCTTGTTTGCCATCTCGTATCTTTCCGGCAATGCTTTTGCCTATATGGAACCCTACCTGTCGAAATTGGAAAAACCCGCTCACCTCCGCCCAACTGTGTTAACAAGTTTCCCATCCTTTAAAGAAACTATTATCAATGCCTTTGGGGATTCCAACCCGGTCGTCAACGCTGAAGCCTCATTGCGGACTGGACCTGCTTCTGTGTATTCTACTGAATTTCGTCGGCTTAGTATGTTGGTCACTTGGAACGACGCTGCGCTCTGCTCTCAATATACTCTGAATCTAAAAGATACAGTACAAGATGAACTCGCCAGAAGAGACGAAATTGTGTCGCATCATGAAAAATGATGGCATAAAAATAAAACCTGTTCCTGAAGAAATTGAAATTCCGATTAGGAACACTGCATGATAAAAATAAATAATCACGTAACATTGTGATAGAAGAAAAGAAAATAATGATTCACTTCATGAAATCATTAGGTCCCATAAAATAGAATAAAAGAAAATAAAATACCCTTGCAACAACATCAATCATATCATCATACGATTATAATAAAGATGATGATCATGATAAAAAATAATAATAACAATAAACCCATGTAATATCTATTTCCAATGAAACATAAGATATAGTATATAAAGAGTGACATTTTTATTAATAAAAACCATATACAAGAATCTCACTTAATTCTACCTGTCCCACTTTTTATTTTTTTTATTTTTTTCTTTATATACGCTATTCCACAACAGTAGCTCCAGAATCCACCAATGCCTTGACATGGATGTTTCGAAGGTTGTATTGAAGAATAACCGAAAGCCAAAGAGAGTTTCTTTCAATGGAGGCACCTAAGGTAGACAATTGGACTACTGTACCTTCTAGTGGTGAACCTTTAGATACATCGTTGACTGTCATTGTTGAGGATAACACGGCAGAGGCCCTTTGGTTCTTTTTAGGACACTTGTTGTTGTAGTGACCCTTTTCTCCACAATACATACAGAGGTTGTTATCCCGACGATATTGTTTTTGGGATTCAAACAAGGGTTGGGTTTTGGTGCTATGCATGGTGCTTAAGTCCATAGCTTGAACACCCGAAGAAGCTTGAGTTGTGCCACTAGGACGTGAATCGGAAGGTGAATGGAGCGCGATTGGCCAGAGTTGGACGAGCTTTGGTAGTTACGAGAGTGCTGACGATGGGGGTTGCTAGGAGGTAGCTGCTTACGATGACGCTGACGATTATATAGTCGGTTGTCAATATCGATTGCAGTAGAGATCGGTTTGTCCAGATCGTCAATGGAGTCCCGGCGTGCCAATTCATCTTGAACACTATCTTTGAGATTCAACAAGTACATACTGGGAACACAAAGCGGCGTCATTCCACGAGACAAGCATGCTAAGACGCCTGAACTCTGTAGAATATATAGAAGCTGAGCCTGATTGTTTTAGAGTGCGTAACGCGGCCTCGGCATTGATGACAGGGTTTGAGTCGCCAAAGGTGTTCATAATAGTATCCTTAAAGGTCGAGAAGCTGGTCAACACGGAAGGACGACGATGCACAGGGCTGTCTAGCTTGGCAAGAAAAGGTTCCATATACGCAAAGGCTGTTCCCGTGAGATATGAGATGGCAAATAGAATTTTTTTTGATCCGAGTCAAAACGTTCTTCATTTGCCGCGAACGACAAGGCCAATTGAGAAAAGAACGCGCTACAAGCACTGGCTTTTCCGCCAAAGGGTTCTGGTTGGCGTATTTTAAAAGATGCAACGGATTCCTTCTCGGCGGGGGCAGATGAATTGGAGACAGACGGATGGGCCAAAGTTTCAAGGGCCGATAAGCTATTTTTTTGAGCATAATGAGTAGAGAGATGACCGTAAATTTCAGTGGAGAAATTGCGCAGGTTGGCGGTGGTAGATTCTTCAACATGTTGAAGACTTTCGGTAAGTTTTTGGGCAAAATGATCAACTCCTCCTTCGGTAGTGACCAAATGGTGTTCCATTTTTGATAATTGATGCTTGATTTCATCCAGTTGATTTGGTAAGGAGGAATGAAGAGCATTGAATCGAGCTAAGAGGTCGTCGAGAACATTGGCTTGTTCTGTAGATAACGACATGGTGACACAGAATAACAGAGATAACAATAAACTGAGGACAGAAGTATAATACAGTGAATATGGAGTCAAAATAGTATACAAGACAAGACAGAAGTGACGAGACAGACAGATATACAGTAGGTAGGCAAGAGCAAACAGAAAAGTAATAATTCAAAAGTTGTTTGATCTGTTATGATGTCAGGAATGTAGTACAGACCGGACGGAGGTTGAATTAATACTTCCAGGACAAACAGAACAGGCTGGACAATGACTTAGGAAAGTTTCAAGAAGATCTTATACTGATGCGATGGAATCAGTAAAAGTACAAACACGATGACGGAGAGGGAGTAAGAGGTTTATTGATAAAATATTGCAAAGACAGGATAACAGATAACGAAAACTAAACTAGAGCGGGGAGATGGGGGTTATTTATACTAAACTAATAAGTGCTGAGCACTTCAGGAGATGCGGGAACTGAGAAGACAAGGGGTGACAAAGGAAGGACAAAGAAAGGAACGGAGTATGAACTTTATTCATGACAGATGGACTTCTATTCTACAAAAACTTGGTATGTGTACCTGATGATGAAGACATCAAAAAAGAAATTTTGGAAGAATGTCACGACTCATCTGTCGCTGGCCATTTTGACGTCACGCAAACCTACGATTTGGTATCCAAAAATTATCATTGGCCTGACGTGCGTAAAGATGTGAAAAAAATATGTCTCCGACTGTAACGTCTGTATGCGGAATCACCACCCCGACCGTCCAACGCTTCGCGGAGCTCAGCCTAAGAAGGGAGCGTCTGTCATGAATCAACATGAATAACATTGTGTAACCCGACCTTCTCAGTTCCCGCACCTCTTGGCGTACTTAGCATACTCTTAGTTTATTATAAATAGTCCCCATCTCCCCACTCTAGCTTAGTTTTCTTTATCTGTTATCTCGTCTACTCTCAGCTGTTATCCTGTCCTGTTATTATCTTGCCTCTGCCTTGTGAAGTATAACCTATCTCCGTCCTGTCCGGTTTCTGACAGCAACTGCCTTTCCACTGGAAGATAAAATGAATTATGCTATATGGTAATTATGGCGATTGCCCGTTTATTTAATTTTTATTTGCAGTTCCCTGATTTTTTGACATAAAAAAAAAAAAGCTGGATGATTCAGGCTCCGCATTTTGCTTTCTATTTTTTTTTTGGTCCCCTTTTTTTTCCCTCTCTTTTTCTTTCTTTTTTATTTTTTTTCCTTCATGATAGTCTGAATGATATGATGGCAAGGCTCATTGGGGAACTGGTAATCTAGGATTAGTGTTAGAACTTGAATTAGGGGCGTTTTAAAAAACGCAGAACAAACATCATGGGGAAACCCTTTCATTTTGAATTTAGATCACCTTTGAAATGTGCAAATGGAAACCCTCATTAGCTTAGCTTAGTAGCTGTTATAGTTTATATGTACGCTTGAATAAAAAAAATATGTCTAGTCTTTTATCAATAGTCCCCCTCATACATTTACATTGTTTGTGTTGTCCAATGGGTATACATGCGCAAAGAAAAGAATAAGCTGATCGACTTGTCTATGTCTGAAAATATAGGGTGGTATTTATTGATGGGCAGATATGAAAAAAGGGATAGAGGGAATTATACGAGGGTTTCTTTGTAAACAATATTAGCAGTTTTAGGACTTGGGTCAGTAACAGGGGGCTGGGTTACTGTGTAGTATATGTTCTCACCCGATTTTTTTTTCGTTTTCCGTTTCTGCAGACCATTATTCCAAATCCTGTTGTAGTATCATAGAATACGTTTTGTTGAATTAGCCACCGAAGTGTTTCTTCTTTATTTCGACATACACAGTAGATGCTATTTCCCAAATATCTGGATTAGATGTCATTCTATCAATAATAAAAAACATGTGTCAAGAACCAGACAAGACGGAGATGAGTTATACTTCAGGGACAGTATATACAGTATGTAGTATATATAACAAAGATAATTTTACCTAGATTGAGTATTCAATTCAGGAGATCAGAGATGGTTTATTGTTAAGATATACAACAGGATAACAGATAATGAAATAAAACTAGAGTTGGGAGAAGGGGTTATTTCCCGCTTAAGGACAAATTTACTTTCCAAGCTCTAAACACTCAAAAGCTATACTAAAGGACAACTCGAGACATCCTATTCAACCTAAAAAAAATTTAAAAAACTACAAAAACACTACTTTGTTACAAGTTCACACCCATTTTAGCCGTAACGTATTCCTGTAGCTTATTGAATAAGACAAGACAAGATAACAGATGAAGATAAGACTAAAACTAGAGTGGGGACATGGGGTTATTCATATAAAACTAAAAATGTGCTAAGCACGCAAAAGAGGTTAGACAAAGAAAACAAGACATTTGGTCAAGAGCCAAAGGGTGGTACAAAAATGGAAGTTGGCTGCACAAGACAATAGTAGATCCGTAATTAATTAATTATTTTTAAAAATAAAAGTAGGGTGCTAAAAAAGGAAATTCGCCTAATTTGTAGAATTGCTGGTTATTTTTCATTGGAGTGGAGGAGGAAGGCGTGATACTGAAGAAACACCGGTTGTGTGGACGGTGAAAGATATTAACTTCGATAAGCGCTGAAAAATTATGGAATACTTACCGTTTATGTTAGAAAATCTGCCAATAAAAATGCGGGATTTCAATTGAATTTTATAAGGTGGTGCTTTCTTTTTTCACATGTCATGGAGTGTGATTTTTGTTACCTTGGTATCAGCGGATGCCATTTATACTCGCCGTTTATCAGTGCTTTCCAGAGAATTGGGTTACTTCACAGTGCGGGATTAGGTCTTTGGTGGATGTGAGGAATGTATTTTATCTTGTTGATATATTATTTCGGAGTCATAAAAAGAGGGACACGAGACTGGTGACCAGTATATAATCGTATGACAATGTTTGCTACTCCAGTAGGCCTAGCTATTTTCCCCCGATAGACCCGATTGACCCAGTTGACATAAAAAACAAATATTTATCTCAATCGCTTCCAAAAAAACACATTTATTTCAATCGTTTATACATAAAAAAACATTTATTTCAATCGCTTCCAAAAAACAAACACATTCATCGCAAATCGTCTCACAAATAAAAAAGTAGAATAATATGTAAAATAATGACATTATTATAAACAAACTATGATTCTATCGCTAATGGTGTGTCTTCAGTTTAGAGTATATTGAAATGCCAATCCTTTTTTATACAAAAAAAAAAAAATTGAAATGCCAATCCAACTCTTGAGCAGTATAATCTTCTTGATGGTGTCACTTGATAGTAGGGCTCTTAACAATACCTAAATGAGGAGTATTGGTATTGAACAATACCATGTTAGCGGGATTAGCAATACCAAAACCTTAGCGGGACGGTACCCCTTATAAGTATTGGTATTGATCAATACCTCTTAGCGGGATTAGCAATACCAATACCTTAGCGGGACGGTACCACTTCTAAGTATTGGTATTGATCGATACCTCTTAGCGGGATTAGCAATACCAAAACTTTAGCGGGACGGTACCACTTCTAAGTATTGGTATTGATCAATACCTCTTAGCGGGATTAGCAATACCAAAACTTTAGCGGGATGGTACCACTAATAACTATTAGTATTGAGCAATACATGTTGCTGTGACAAACAATAAAAAAAAAAGCGACGTTGGTGATATGTTGTATAAATAATAATGTCTAATTTATTTCGAGTAAAAAAAAATAAAACAATCTAAAATCTAAAGAGGGGGTTGTTTCAAGTGAGCTACGCGTAGGAGGAATAATAAAGCTATGTAAACGAATGTTCATCATCAGTAGGACTCTTAACAATTCCTAAGTGAGGAGTATAGGTATTGAAAAATACCATGTTAGCGTGATTAGCAATATTAATTCCTTACCGGGACGGTACCATCAGTAGGTATTGGTATTGATCAATACCTCTTATCGGGATTAGCAATACCAAAACCTTAGCGAGACGATACCACTAATAGGTATTGGTATTGATCAATACCTCTTAGCGGGATTAGCAATACCAAAACCTTAGCGGGACGGTACCACCAATAAAAGTTGGTATTGATCAATACCTCTTAGCGGGATTAGCAATACCAAAACCTTAGCGAGACAATACCGCCAGTAGGTATTGGTATTGATCGGTACCAGGTATTGAGGACTTTTTCTCAATACCATAATCGGGACGGGACCAAATTAAGAGCCCTACTTGATAGTGATGATCTAGTGAATGGCAAAACAGATCGAGCTTGAGAAAATTTTTTTTCACTTGGAGCGCTAGAAGCTAAAAAAAAAGAATTTGATTAGACCTTTGTGATGGACAACATGTTGATTTTTTCATTACCAGGAGCGGAGAGGTAATCTTTGGCTGTTCTGGACAAGGCTGGGTAAACGGATGATTTTGTTTTCCAGTAATCATAGATAAAGCTATCAGTTCCAAATTCCACCGGTGATGACAGGTATGCGTTGATTTCTGATAGTGTATTGCTAGAAGTCGAATTTCTGTTCATTGTTCCGTATACAGTATGTCGCCTAATAGCGTTTGCAGCGAGGAGGATTACACCATACTATTCTGATTGTCTGTTGTCGTTGCTGTCATGTCGTCATTGTCGTTGTATTGTTCATACAAACCTTGTAACATATCTTTGGCTTGTGTTTCGTACTTGGTTTCCCAGTTGACAGCATCATGATACGCCGTCTTCATTCGTGGATCCAACACGAGGCCCACGTTGTAATGGAGGATGTCGTCGGTTTTTGAATAGTAGGACAATAACTTGATTTTGCATTTTTCAGCAGCAGCCTTCAGCAATACATTTGTTGTTCCAGCGATGTAGTCTTCCACGAAATCAATCAGGTAATTGTAAGCAGGGATCTGTCAAGAATTGATTACACAGGCACGCGGAGGTTGAAATGTTACTTTCAGGACAGACAGAACAGACAAGAGAATAGCTTGTAGTATTCCTGGTTCCTGATTAGCAATATGTACATCAAAATATCTATACCATCATCATTTGCATATCCGCCTTATCTCCATTCTATTTTTTTACCCTAGAACTCTCCACTTATTCTCACACTTGTCATTCAACACATCAGATACCACATAGCCTCAATTATCCGTAGTCGCAAATATACCGTTATCATGCTCCCATCCACAGCCACAAATATCTTCATTTTATTATAAAGAGACTTGGCATTTTATCAATTAAATAAAAACCATATCAATTGTATCACTTATTTTTACTCTTGCACTTAAAAAAAAATGTAATGTTTGTAGTAGATAATAAAGTCAAAGTCAAATAAGTGAGACAAAGTTATATTTTTATTTTAGTAAAATGATGGAAGGCTTTTATAATAAAATTGGGGAAGCGGTTATTGGAATAATAAATTTCTACTACTAATGTATTATTGGATGAGATAGAGATGAGGGATTAAATCATTGGACTGTGATTAGATGATTGAATGATTATTAGTGTACTGACAGTTAGTGCCTGATCTGAGTCTGACATTTGCTATATTTGATACATTGATCACCTTGGGAAAATCATCCGGTAAATACAAAATTCTCCCTGCAAATCCCGGTAAACGTCGGATCAAACGCCGGGTGCTCCTTGCATCACCCGGCCTAACGGATTGACCTTGTATATGCGAGATCATCACCCTGCATGACGGATTGACCTTGTATATGCGAGATCATCACCCTGTATGACGGTTTGTTTTTTGCAAATACAAGATACAACCCTGCCAATAGCTATATAACGCAGGATAAAAAAAAAATTATCTGCTTATACTTTTTCAAACAGCCCAAGTTTACTTCTAATGGCAAGATAAGATAATAGATGGCATATAAAAAGATTTTATTGATTGACTGACTACTAAAAAAAAAAAAAAAGATTATACGTACAATAAACTGACCTTTTTTTTTTTTTTTTTTTTTTTTTTTTAGAAGCCACATCTCAGGTAACCATCGATGAAGAAGAAATTGACGATGAATTTGAAGAAGACGAGCGTGTCAGCCACATGCACATTGGTCTCAATGGCGATGGTGACGATCTCAATGCTTCTCGTCCAGCAAAGAAAAATAAAATTTCGATTGTCATATAATATTGTGCGGAGATTTAATGGTACCCCAAACCAAAAATCGCCGTCCCTTTGTTTTTTGTAATTTTTTCTTTCTTCATAGAGCTATTACGTGTATAGAATCTCAAGGCAAGTCAATTTAAAAAAAAAAGAACGATGGTGATATGATACTAACTTCTTTTCTTTAGATGATCATTCTATACGACATATGCTTGAAGTCAAACAACATCAGGCAAGCCAATGAACAAAAAAGAGAGATGATGTTATGATACTAGCTTCTTTTCTTTAGATGATTCAGTCTATACGACGCAAACTTGGGAGTCAAACAACATCAGGCAAGCAAATGAAAAAAAAAAAAAACGATGGTGATCTGATACTAACTTCTTTTCTTTAGATGATTCATTCTATACGACGACGAAAACTTGGAGTCAAACAACATCAAGGCAAGCCAATGAAAAAAAAAGAGAGAGACGGTGATATGATACTAACTTCTTTTTCTTTAGATGATTCATTCAGTGTGACGCTTGCAATATGATTCCATTTGATTGCCGATTTGACAACTACTCCAATCTCTGCCGAAATAACTGCTGCTATATGGGATTCTTCCAATGATGACAATAAACAAAGGGAAGGATTTATTTAGTCTGTACTGTATGATTTGTCTAGGTCTTTTTGGAACAAAAAACGCGATGTGCTTAGTTTTTCAGTTTATTTTTAGTGTCGCTGTTATCAATTTAGATTAGTACCCTTTAATCATTTATTTGACATTGCAATAAAAACACTAGGGCTCTTAATTTGGTCCCGTCCCGATTATGGTATTGAGAAAAAGTCCTCAATACCTGGTACCGATCAATACCAATACCTACTGGCGGTATTGTCTCGCTAAGGTTTTGGTATTGCTAATCCCGCTAAGGAGTATTGATCAATGCCAACTTTTATTAGTGGTACCGTCCCGCTAAGGTTTTGGTGTTGCTAATCCCGCTAAGAGGTATTGATCAATACCAATACCTATTAGTGGTATCGTCTCGCTAAGGTTTTGGTATTGCTAATCCCAATAAGAGGTATTGATCAATACCAATACCTACTCATGGTACTGTCCCGGTAAGGAATTAATATTGCTAATCACGCTAACATGGTATTTTTCAATACCTATACTCCTCATTTAGGTATTGTTAAGAGTCCTACTGATGATGAACATTCGTTTACATAGCTTTATTATTCCTCCTACGCGTATCTCACTTAAAACAACCCCCTCTTTAGGTTTTAGATTGTTTTATTTTTTTTTTACTCGAAATAAATTAGACATTATTATTTATACAACATATCAACAACGTCGCTTTTTTTTTTTTTTTATTGTTTGTCACAGCAACATGTATTGCTCAATACTAATAGTTATTAGTGGTACCATCCCGCTAAAGTTTTGGTATTGCTAATCCCGCTAAGAGGTATTGATCAATACCAATACTTAGAAGTGGTACCGTCCCGCTAAGGTTTTGGTATTGCTAATCCCGCTAAGAGGTATTGATCAATACCAATACTTATAAGCGGTACCGTCCCGCTAAGGTATTGGTATTGCTAATCCCGCTAAGAGGTATTGATCAATACCAATACTTATAAGTGGTACCGTCCCGCTAAGGTATTGGTATTGCTAATCCCGCTAACATGGTATTGTTCAATACCAATACTCCTCATTTAGGTATTGTTAAGAGCCCTAAAAAACACACATATACACATGAATTGTCTTTAAAGGTCATGGAAATAGAGGATGGTATAGAATCATTCCACTGCATTTTTGAGTAGGGTCGGTCGGAAAAGCGCAGGATCGTATTTCATATTCTTTAGGCCGGTTCGTAACCGGCCAAAATCCTGCGAATTACCGAAAGCAACGGGTCCACCCTGCACTTTTGGCAGGGCGCAGGGTGATAAACCGGCCCGGGATAAACTTGTATTTGCCGGATCTTGTCGGATTTTTTTCCCAAGGTGCGATTTATAATGTAAATATAGAGGATGACAAATAGGACAGTGGTGTCAGGAATTGGCTAGGCAAGACAGAGAATAAGCTACAGTATACTTCACAAGGCAGGGGCAGAATCGTAGAATAAAAGACCTTATTAGATGTAGTATAGATCAAGCTGAAACAAAGATGTCGATGTTTGAAATCAATTTAGAAATCAAGACGAAGACGGAGAAAGAGTTGTTCATGAATTGGGCTGGGGGAATATTTATTGGAATAAATATAAGACAAGATAACAGATAAAGGAAAACTAAACTAGAGTGGGGGAGATGGGAACTAATTATAATAAACTAAGAATATGCTAAGTACGCCAAGAGGTGGGACAAGAAGGGCAAGAAATGCGGAAACTGAGAAGGTCGGGTAGCACAATGTTATTCATGACAAGTGACAGGTTTAGGTTATTGATGCTACTGTATATGTCGAGTCCATGATCAAAGCTCCTCCAAATCGATGGATTAGCGGGATGTTGTCAGGATGTAAAATTAGCAGTAGGCGGAGCATATCATTTTCATCTTTTTTAGGATGAACAATGAATCCGTCGACTTTCATCACATTGATTTGCTCTTCCAGATGTTGGTCTTGGATACAACAACATTGTCACGTTGTTCAGACAAAAGATCCTTAATTGCGGTAGTGTTTTTACTGCTGTACAGTAACCTTGCATGGAAAACGCATGCCTTTTCAAATGCCGACTTTAGTTATCCAAAACCACCTGTATCTCTCCAGGGCAACGCCAATTATTATTATTTTTACAAACTATGACTTTAATACCTACCCAAAAGGCCCAAGTAGTTGCGTACCATCAAGCTGGCTCAAATAACACAGAAATTGCGTTAAAGCTCGGAGTTCATCGCACCACGATTACTCGGACAATAACGAGGGATCAAGGTTAAAATAGACACTCCATAGTAATTTGAATTCCAAATTAGTAGACGGAGAATGGGTTTATCCGGCCGAGAGTGGTACCGATCGACGCGCAATTATTTAGAGTATGTTACACATAAGTTTAAGATTCATCCGTAAATCGAAAAGTGGCTTTAAATGTCTAACTTTATACGTAGTTTAGATACAGAGACGTACGTTACACCAATCGAAAGTACTTGTAAAACTACATATTCTGATGTAGTTTCAAAGTTATTTGAGTTGAATTAACAAATTTATGACTTTATTTCTGGAAAATGAGAAAATGACAATTCAGGTTTCATTATTTTTTTTTACTGATTTCAGATTTATTGAAAAATAAAAGATGTCGGAACGGGTTCCAAATTTCAGGAACAAACGTCCGTGCGCAGATCAACACAGGGAACACAAATAGATCGTCATTTAAGCCATTTTTCGATTTACGAAAAATGTCGGCCGATGAATCTTAAACTTATGTGTAACATACTCTAAACAATTGCGCGTCGATCAGTACCACTCTCGGCCGGATAAACCCATTCTCCGTCTACTAATTTGGAATTCAAATTACTATGGAGTGTCTATTTTGACTTTCAACCCAGAATAATCTTAACTATAGGGGGGAGTGTCGTATTTGTCATCATCCACATACAGTATATCAGATACGCGATTACCCATCGCGTCCCAACAATTGTACCTTGTCACTACCCAGCACATCCTCACACTGGCTATGTTTCACTTGGTCTACAATCAATATCAAAGATTAATCATCCATCTCTTCCATAATACACTATTTTATTCCCTCATCTCGAACTCTACCAATGATCCATTATCATATACAAGCATCTATCATCACAGAAATTTATTATTCCAACATCCGCTTCCCATACTTTTACTATAAAAACCCACTGTCATTTTATTTAATAAAAACCATATCTGTTATATCACTTACTCTTATAACGTCTTCTTATACTAGCAAATATTATTATTTTTAACTCAACCTTCAAGCTCCACTGATGCTGTCACTGCTGTCCCTGCCGCCACTCCCTCATCTGCTGAAGCCATGGAAGTTGATGCTCCCTCTCTGGTCGATGAAAGAAAGGTTTTGGACGAATTGGAATCGAAGATTGCCTTAATCAACCGCACTCTTGCCCATGCTGTCTCCTCTGCAACCCACTTCAGGTTTATAAACGAAATCCCGGTGTTCCAAGTGGAAGGGCAAACCATGATAAATGGCGAGCTCCCCTCTTTCACGTCGGTCGACAAGTTTATCCGTGCCTTCGAAAAAGTAATGAATCTTGGTGAAGTCGATCTCGATTTACATTGGTCCCGCTACCTTGACTATGCCATGCGTGGGTGAAGACGTCGACGTTTGGTATGCTAATAATATGAAGAACGTCTCGATGCGAAGAAAACATTGGTGGAAAAATTTTCCTTCAAGAATGATGCCTTTGCTGCGCTACGCATGAAGCACTCGGAATCACTGTCTAAGTTTGGTCTTCGTCTGCAAACACTTTCCCAACAAGCGAATTGGAATGATGGTCCTGTCTTAGCTGTTATCTGTTTCAAGGCACTCAATGAAAGACTTAGGGAACAAGTCATGGCCGCTCACTATAACAAAGCCCAAGCTCATGGTCTTCCCCAATCGGCCGAAGAAGTCATCAAGAGCGCCACCCAGCTACACGTGCAAAAACGTTCCTTTAATCACGGTGACTCTGACTCCGACTCCTCCCATCGCCCTCGTCGCCACCAACGCCACCAACGTGACAAATCCGTGCGCACTGGACTCTACTGCTCTCAACACGGTGACAACGCCTTTACCTGTCGTATCAGGAATAAAAAATGTTTTTCCAGAACAATAAGCGCGGAGCGGTGTTTTAAATAAATTCAGGTACCAATCAAGCGTTTACCCATTTCAAAACCAAACCAATGCGATATGTGTATACACTTATCATGGGTTCTTTTATTTGTAATTCTTATACTGTAAGAAACCAATGAAAAAATTTTCTTACTAGTTCCAATTGTATTAACACCAATCATGACCAGATAGCCAATATCATATATTACCCGGTCTTAAACATTATTTTATTTTTATGTTGTATAAATAGTCTCTAGTGCTTTATTTTTATTTTCACCATCCATATTAATATTAAAATAAAGATAACCAAGAATCTCCCTTATTTTCTTACAGTGCTTCTTTATTTTTCTATCAACTACAAATACTTTACTTCACACCAAAAAGAAAGAAAAGAGTCTACTACTTAGTGTCGCCGCCCTTTGCCTTGATCAAAGTTCAATGCGGTTAGGCATCCCTTCAATTCACTTCCTACGTACAGTTTTTTTTGTTTTTTTTTGTTTTTAAAAAAGGCTTTATTTGTTGAAGGCCCGCGAGCGGGCCTTCAACATATTGTTATATGTATATCAAACTGTGGGGAACAAATATTCTATTCTATAACAGCATCGGAGTAAACCTCATTAGCTTTGGCAGTTTCATATTGGGAAATCATGGTATCGGAGTGGTGATTTTCCCCTTTCTGCCATAGTTGATTCCTTAATTGTCGCATAGCATGAGTGTTGTTCCATGGATATTTTTCTATAATACAGCGCCAGTGGTGTAGCCAGAGAGCTCGTAGGGTATCTCCCAGGTGAATTAGTACTTGGTCGTCCACTTGTTTCTCGAAGGTCAATTCCTACGTACAGTGACTCTCAAAATCCTTCGCATGTTTTGACATTTTTCCATAAATTGTATTTGTAGTCCCCCTCCTTTCTTCTTTTTCTATTAAAGCGCACAAAAAGAAAACATTCCAAATCAAAATATAGTTGAATAGCTTTTTTGCATAAATATAAAATAGAATAATAAAAAACTGCGATTAAAAAAAAGATGTCTGCCAAAAAAGGAAAATGAATTTTGTAAAAAAGAAAAAGAAAAAGAAAAGAGTCTACCACTTCGTGTAGCCGCCTTTTGCCTTTATCAAAGCATCAATTCGTTTTGGCATCCCTTCGATTAGCTTCCTACATAATTCGGGCGTGATTTCACGTTCCCAATGGTCGTCTTCATCCTTGGGACCGGTGTCATAATCAGCAAGCTTTCGTTTCAATATAAACCACAAGTTTTCTATTGGATTCATATCTGGTGAATACGAGGGCCAATCCATTAACTTGATGCAGTTGTTAGTCATCCATTTCTTCGTAAATGCTGACGTATGTTTCGGATCATTGTCTTGTTGAAGGATTGCGTCAGGTTGTCGCACACTACCAGAAACGAGACAAGACAAGACAAGGGAAAAGATATACTTTACAAGAGATGAGAGTAGGACAGAAGATCTTACAGTTGTAATATTTGCTAGCATAAGAAGACGTTATAAAGAATAAGTGATACAATTGATATGGTTTTTCATAGTAAAAGTTAGGGGAAGCGGATGTTGGAATAATAAATTTCTATGATGATAGATGATAATGGATTATTGGTAGAGTTCGAGATGAGGGAATAAAATAATGTATTATGGAATAGATAGATGATTAACCTTTGATCTTGATTGTAGACCAAGTGAAACATAGCTGGTGAGTGACAAGGTACAATTGTTGGGACGCGATGGGTAATCGCGTATCTGATATACTGTATGTGGAAGATGACAAATGACAAATACGACAAGTACCAGACGCATATCTTTTTCTAGATCAGGGTCTTCTGAGATGGTTTTCAGTGCACTGGGTGGGTAATGTTTATTCAATCTGTTACCTTCCATATTTTTTAATATGTAAGCACTCCATTGTTTTTTCTAATGACTTTGTAAGGTCCTGTATAGCTTTGTCGTATCATGAATAAAAATGTTCTGCCTGAATAATAAGCAGAGCGGCATTTGAATAAATTCAGGTACCAATTAATCATTTATCCATTTCAAAAACCAAACCAATGATCTCTATATAAGATATGAACATACACTTACAGTATCATGATTCTTTTTATTTGTAATCATTATGATATGATTTATAATCCTTATAAGAAAACCAATGAAAACATTTTCTTACTAGTTCCAATTGTATTAACACCAATCATGATCAAAGAGCCAACATCATAGATTACCCGGTCTCAAACGTTATTTCATTTTTATTTTGTATAAATAGTCTCTAGTATTTTATTTTTATTTTTATAATTAACATCAATCTAAAATAAAGATATCAAAGAATCTCACTTATTTTCTTACGTCTTTATTTTTCTATTATTACAAACCCTACATTCAACAAGCTTGGCTCATTTTTCTTATTTCTTTTTGCAGTGAGTAATCCTACTAGTGATCCAGTCTTAAAATCCTTAATTCTGTGTTTCCTGTCAAATTGCGTTTGTGCAGTTTCTCTGACCTCTTTTGTTCTTTGTACTATTGCTGGTATCACTATGTCAGCCATATATTTTATTCTGCGGCCTACTTCTAGTCGTCCTTCTTGTACTGGTTCTTCTTCTGTCAGTAACTGTAATGATTATATTTTGCTATCATATTTTACTATTTAATTTTTATATATAATGATCATAGTTTACTACTTAATTATTGCCGTCTTTGCCATACTAATATAGAAACTTGGATCACCTGTTCTACTCCTGTCCCCTGAAATGGCCAATATGGGAAGCAGCATTTGAAGCCAATATACCACTGGTATCCCCTCAACAACAAATGATCCACGACTTACTTCGGAAGCTGGTTGCTCCAGGAAACAAAGATAAATCCATCCACCTTTGGTTACTCTGCTCCTGTACTCTTCAAGCGATCTCACGACATCACTGGCTCTTTATTTTGCAAAACACCCCATTCAACAAATCAAATGTAATATCGCTCATCACCCATCTGTTCTCCCGCCTTCGTCCTGGTCCTGCTTCATCATCTGGTTACGTTGAACAAAAAAATTGAAATCCCGCATCGAGTCACTCTCACTGCAGTAGTTTCCTTGAATACCTTCTCGACAAAGAACAAGCCATATTGTATTAGACGAGTTTGGATTCATTTGAAAGCTATTAAAAAGCTACTTGCGATACTGGTTATAGATTTTCAAATAAAGACATCATGACTTTGTATGGCTTTCTAAAAGTCTTGCTGAGAATTAGAGTTTGGTGTAGCTCATGATTTTTTTCTCTGGAATGTTGAGATTATCTTTTTAAATCCAGCCAGAGAAATAATTTAAATACTGCGCCCCGTATTGATTTTTTTTTCTTTTCCCAAATATTCTTTTTTTATTTTACCTTAGGTACCGCCGCCAAGTTACATTAGTACTTTTGTCTCCCATTGGTGCACTGGTAAGGTGAGTTGGAAGAAGAAAAAAAAGTTTGATGTTGAACAATAATACTAATCTACTTGTTCATTTTACTATTTACTGTAGGTAAGTCTGTACATTGGCTTATGAAAAGAGTAGAGCAGAGAGTGGTTAATGAGGTGTGCATAGAGAAGGGATGAGTTGCAGTGGGGATGAGTATGGCGAGGAGTGTGGATTGGGATGAGGATGGGGATGAACGGCGGATTGGGAAGGAAACAGGTTGGAGTGTGTTGTGGGATATGGTTGGTTGGGGATATGTTATGATTACAGTGGTTACCATAGGTAAGATTTGCATCGGCTTGGTTTAAAGTTTGGATTCTTTCACCCGCGTTTCTCGTACATCAGGGCGCGTACTGATAGCTACGTTGTCAACATTGGTTGGCATAGTTTGCATCTATAGCGGCGTTGAACGGGGTATAGGTGTGTGATCCGTAGGTTGCCCAAGTCGCTGTAAACCGGATTACATAGTAAGCCCTATACGGGGTCTTGGCCTTGACTTTTGTATTTCTATATCTGTGATATCTACTGAATCGACCCTCTTCACTCTGACTGGAATAAAGGTAAGAAAACTACTTTATATTCAATAAAATACAAACACTAATCTCTTTTTTTTTTTCTGTTTATAGGGGTGGAGGGGCGAGTAAGTTCTTTAATGGTTGTGAGCGAGCCATTAAAGTCCTTCTCGGCTCGCGGGTGGGGATTGCGCTCATATCCTCACCCGAGGGTGGATGCCGATCAAGTTCTACCTCCTCGTGGTGGCATCTGGGTTACGCTAAAAGAACTTGTAGATTAGATTCATATGGAAATGGGAATTAGTGGAATAGTGGAAAGGTTTTGTTTTACTGTATATCAATTAATAAAAATTTATCACCTCTTTTACCAACCGATCAATCTACATTATGTCTTATTTTTTTATTTTTTGAATATACTGTACATTGTATTGATTTTCTTCTGTGACCTTTTTATACTCTATTGTCCCTCTTTGATCATGATTTCTTATACAGTATATATTATACTCTATTTTCGTTTTTCCCAATTACTGTACAGTGCCCTAACAAAGAAAATGCACACTTTTTTATTTTACATAATATATCATAGCGAAAGGATAGTAGTATAATATTATATTACCACTTCTTCTGCTATATGTTAGGATACTAAAGTAGCACTACGCGCCGCGGGAGACGTTATGTCCTTACACCGTGTGAGGGTATGTCCACGGTGTACCCACCCACTGCATAGGGTATCAACCGAGGTGTCATACCGAGGTAGGGTACCGAGAGTTTTTAAAAAACGTAGGCACCGAGGTACCAACATCAATCACGATCACGAAGGGGGAAATTGCTCTGTTTCTTCACGTACATCTGGGTAACAGACAAGGCGATACGGTATTCTTGACCTTCATCAGGTATTGCGTAACCGAAGATGAGAGCCGGGCGGGTAACTCACTTGCCAACATTACGTACATCGATCTGTTCCTCATCGTCATGCATCCCCTTTTCTACTCTTAATCTTTAAACATCGTTACTTCAGTTACAAGAAATAAAAATAAAAACCATTCTGATATTTAAAAAGGTGTACTTTTAAGCTTTTTATTGATATAAAATTAAGATACAGTATGTTTTGAAAAAAAATCACGTCTACCACCGTGTGGCTGTCGTATTTGTCATCCTCTATATTTACATTATAAATCAATGTATCAAATATAGCAAATGTCAGACTCAGATCAGGCACTAACTGTCAGCACACCAATAGACATTCAATCATCTAATCCCTCATCTCTATCTTATCCAATAATACATTAGTAGTAGAAATTTATTATTCCAACAACCGCTTCCCCGATTTTATTATAAAAACCTTCCATCATTTACTAAAATAAAAATATAACTTTGACTCTACTACAAACATTACAATGGTGACCAACTACTTGCGAACGTCACTGTATTGTTCAAACAAAACGTTGCAACGAATAGAAGATACTGTACGATGAGCCATCCTATCCGGAGGTTGCTGCAATG
Source organism: Absidia repens (assembly GCA_002105175.1). Taxonomy (NCBI): domain Eukaryota; kingdom Fungi; phylum Mucoromycota; class Mucoromycetes; order Mucorales; family Cunninghamellaceae; genus Absidia; species Absidia repens. The sequence goes on from MCGE01000060.1 coordinate 90,971, forward strand.
GTGATCGAAAACACCCCCGATGGGTCATTCCACCCACATGACGTCGTTGTGAATGATCGCGGCGAGGAATCAGAATAATAAACTCCCTGAATGCATTGTAAATGCCGCTACATTACGTGTTGATGTATCCATATGGCGAAACTGGATGGTACCTGGGAATGTCATCAATCAACAATCCAAACCAGAATGTCACCCTACGAGACTACACTGCATATATGCTTATGGTGAGGGATGGATATTATATACAGCATTACGATCGACTCTTCCAACAGTACGTGGTAGATAACTACTGTATGTTCGAATAGAGGCGGCAAGGCTTCATTTTCTTCGCGAAAATCAACAACAAATACGGGCTGAATTGTATAGCGGTATTGGAGATGGTGTCGATCCTCGACAAATCGGAAAAAAAGGTTATACTCCCATCATCATTTACAGCCGGTCCTCGATACATGCGTCAAGTATTGCAAGATGCTTTGGCGATTGTAAGGGTAAAGGGCAAGCCCACGTTATTTATCACCATGACGTGCAATCCTCGGTGGCCCGAAATCTTAGCGGCTATTCCTCAAGGTCAAAAACCTCATGATCGTCCCGACATATGCTCGAGGGTCTTTCATATGAAAATGCAAGATTTGTTGCTGAATGTCGTATCATGAATAAAAATGTTCTGCCTGAATAATCAGCAGAGCGGCATTTGAATAAATTCAGGTACCAATTAATCATTTATCCATTTCAAAACCAAACCAATGATCTCTACATAAGATATGAACATACACTTACAGTATCATGATTCTTTTTATTTGTAATCATTATGATATGATTTATAATCCTTATAAGAAAACCAATGAAAAAGTTTTCTTACTAGTTCCAATTGTATTAACACCAATCATGATCAAATAACCAACATCATAGATTACCCGGTCTTAAACGTTATTTTTGTAATATTTGATAGAAATAATAAGAAGACGTTATAAAAATAAGTGATATAACAGATATGGTTTTTATTGAATAAAATGAGGAAGGGTTTTTATAATAAAATGGGAAAAAGAAGGCTGTGCTAGTTGTGGCTGTGGATATGGTCGAAGAATGGTAATTTGAGGCTATGGAAAGTTGGTTATCTGTAGATATAAGTATATATGCCTAAGTAGTGGATATGGTGCGGCTCACTTATAATGTCAAATTTTCAATTTTCATTTCAATTTTGTGATTTAAATCGCCGTTTGAATGTGCCTTTTAACCCTTTTTTTTTTTTTTTTTTGCCTCCTTCCTTTCTTTTCTTTTCTTTTTTTTCCCAAGTCATTGCCATTTCATTGATCTCAATGAGGTGATGTCCGACTAGGATTAGTATTAGGTCTAGTTTAGAAGGGGTTTCAGCTCAGGTATTACAACATGCATGGGGAAACTCTTTCATTTTGGATTCAGAATTTGGGGCCACTATCAGATTAGCCTTCATCTTAGTTTAGTATTGGTTGTCATTGTTATAAATACTACTGAATAAACCTTGTCTTGTCTTTTTCTATCATTATTCTTTCTCATTGTTTGATTGTTTTACCAAATGTATAAACATGGGCTTATTACAAGCAGAAAAAAAAACAGGTGTGTGTGTCTGTGCGTACAACAAAAAAAAAAAAAAAGGAGGAACGGTACTTTTTATTGTACAAATGATAAATAAAAATAAAAATACATAAACTAATCTTCGTTTCCAAGTCTTCTATGGGATGTGTATCGTGCTTGAGTAAATTTTTTTACAATTTCATGGGCTTCACCGATATCTTTCTGTTGACTGTACGCTTCGATATACCGCCAGCATCGCATGAAATAGCGTCTGATTTTCAGTGGCATTCCATTTGGAGGAGATGCCATGTCACAGGATTGTTCGAGGTTTTTTTGGAGACCAGGATAGGTATAAGTAAGGGGTAAAAATTTTTACCTTGTTTTCGGTATAATATTTTACCCTTTCAGCGGCGTTTTAAAAACAAATGCACATATCATTTTCCTTTTTAGTACATCAGATACATTTCAAATGCTAGGCCTGCCAGCCAAAGTCTTCTTTTTTTGAAGGCTGATAACTTTTTTTTTTTATAAAAAAAAAAAAACTGAGGTACAAGTTTTGTTCTTAAAGGTCTGAATTATGATGTTTATACATTATTTTTTTGAGGTGGCCATTTTTTAAAAAACCATCAGCTTTCTAGGATCATGTCTAAAATTTGACATTATAAGTGAGCCGCACCATACTCGAGGCTGTGTTTTATACCTGTATAGGAATGACAAGTGTGATAGTGTGGGAAATGATTAGTGACAGATGACAAATACGACAATTTTATTTTTATTATCAACATTAATCTAAAATAAAGATACCAAAGAATCTCACTTATTTTCTTACGTCTTTATTTTTCTATTATTACAAACCCTACATTCAACACTGAATGTTTTAGTAAAGTTGCCGGCTACGTCGCAACTGTGGAGTTTCAAAAACGGGGTTTACCTCATATTCATATCGTATTGATCTTGGCTCAAAGGGACAGACCAATGTCATCTGATCGGTTTGACAGCTTCATTTCCGCGGAACTTCCCGATAAAGATACGAATCCGGGCCTTTACAGCACAATTACCAAATACATGATACATGGACCATGCGATCACAGATGCCTCGTGGATGATGCGAAGACTGGACGACAAACATGTAAAAAATATTATCCCAAGTCATTTGTCGAAGAAAGCAGAATAAATGACGATGGCTACGCTGTGTACCGACGACGGGATAATGGACGATCATGGATTTGTGGCGGACAGTCGACATGTGATACCATATAATCCATTTTTATGCCAAAAGTACGATAGTCATATAAATGTTGAAATTTGTACCTCAGCCCGGCCAGTAAAGTACTTATGTAAATACGTAACAAAAGGCTCTGAAATAAACGCAAAGGTAAATACTGTAATTGATACAATTGGTTACTCTTTTTATTTAATATTCAAACATGTCATATTTATATCTTTTTCTATAGCTAAGTGAGTCATAGTGAAATGGTTACAAATTGGGATAATCTGAAGTGATGTTGGGGAAGTAATTTAGCGGGTGATGAAGTATGAATAAAATAAGGTATAGGGTAGTACCTGTCAAAATGTCAAGTGAAAGAAATGCGGAGCGGGGTATAAATAAATAAAGATGTGGAAGGTGGGAATTAGGTTTGTGTATCACAAATACAACACAATCATCTAATCACAGTCCAATAATTTATTCCCTCGTCTCTATCTTATCCAATAACACATTAGTAATAGAAATTTATTATTCCAACAACCGCTTCCCCGATTTTATTATAAAAGTCTTCCATCATCTTACTGAAATAAAAACATAACTTTGTCTCACTTATTTTGACTTATCATCTACTACATCAACTTTACACGATGTATTCTTTTTTACTCAAGCTATGGCTTTAACAACTGTATAAAAAGCACAAGCGATCGTCTACCATAAAGCTGGTCTCAAACCCGGGAAAATCGCAGCTGAATTCAACGCGCGTCGCACCACGATATGTCGACTGATTACAGCATTCAAAAAAACTGGCAGTCTCGAGCGCAAAAAAGGTACCGGACGCCAAAAAAATTAAACGAACGTAATATCAGGCAACTGAAGAGACTTGTTCACGAGAATCGCCATGGCAACCTTGACGATTTCAGGAAGCTTATGCCAATTGAGGTTTCAGTGGCGGCAATACGACATACTCTCCATAATCTCGAAATATATTGCAGAGTGGCAAGTAAAAAACCTTTCTTGTGCCCTAGGCATATTTCCACAAGATTAAATTTTGCTTACGAACACCGTAACTGGACAAAAGGCCAGTGGAGACGAATACTTTGGACGGACGAGGCGTGTTTTGAAAGAGGGGCAATCATTCGTCACCCCCCACTCGTGGCGAACTACTAACGAGAAGAACAATTTAGACTGCACAGTGCCAACTTTCAGTTCAAATAGGTTCTCCTTGATGGTTTGGGGTGGAAAAACCGAGTTAGGTGTGTTTGCAAGGGAAGGCAGAAAAGGTAATACCACCAAATAAAAGGCAAACAGAACCAATAGATATACTCCCATATCGCGCATCAACTGGACAACTGCGACTAAATTGGCTGAAAGCACAGACAACAACACGACAATTGACTATACCGAGAATACCGAAAGCCCCTCCACCGGCGAGTCTCATGACAACGATACATTGGCGACAATTTTGGCGATGTGATGTTGGGTAGTAGAAGATGAAAAAATAAGTGAGACAAAGTTATATTTTTATTTTAGTAAAATGATGGAAGGCTTTTATAATAAAATCGGGGAAGCGGTTATTGGAATAATAAATTTCTACTACTAATGTATTATTGGATAAGATAGAGATGAGGGAATAAATCATTGGACTGTGATTAGATGATTGAATGATTATTGGTGTATTGTCAGATCGGGATTGAATATGACAGTTAGTGCCTGATCTGAGTCTGACATTTGCTATATCTGATACATTGATTTATAATGTGAATATAGAGGATGACAAATACGACAGGCGAACACCAATCAGCCATGGCGCCTCTTGATCCAGAAATTACTTACACAAGAAGCACTCAGACATGTAAATTCAGATACTATGAATCCCGAATGGTGCAAAATATGCAACAAACAAGTAAAGGACGCGCAACACATGATCATCTGATGCCCCCTTGTTGAATATAGTGTTTTTTGTATAAAAAATAATGACGTAAGAAATAAGTGAGATTCTTTGTTATCTTTATTTTAGATTGATGTTGATAATAAAAATAAAAATAAAATGCTGAAACCGACAGTACACCTACTAAGATTACACGTACCAAAATCTATCGTAACGGTCGAAACGATGGTTCCTTTTTCATTGATGTCTCCTCTCGCCCAGAACCCGAGTCGACCCTTTTCCAAAAAATCCTCAGTCAGTATCCTGCTCCTTTCCGCGACGGTGGTCGACGAATTATCGAAGTAAACATTGATCCCAACGACAAAGTTGCTACTGCCAAATTCACCTCCACTGGTCTCCTCTTCGACGATGAAACATCAATCCTCCCATCTCCTGCTCTCCCCGATCGCGCCAATCTTAAACGCATCACTCTTTCCCGCATGCCCTTTTTATCCAAAGACGAGATCCTCAAGGGCCTCAATACCACACTCAAACTGTATGGTCAGGTCATGGATCTTGGCATCATCACTGATCCGATCTCTGGAATGTACCTTGGATCTGGCTATGCCGTGATTGACACAACCACCCCCTCCCAAGGTAAGCCCTATCCTCCCTTAGTCCACAACCTTCCCTGGCCTGGTCTTCATAATGGTTTCCTTGCTGCCTGCGAAGATATGAAGAACTTTTGCAAGTATTGCCATAAAGATGGCCATGTCCGGGATAATTGCCCAATCGCTCCTCCTCTTCGTCTCTGTTATACGTGCAATCGCCCTGGTCATATTGCGGCGCATTGCCCATCCCGTCCTCGACAACACGACCCATCGTCTTCTCCACCACCATCACCCATGGACGATTCCCCTGATTCGGCTACCAATTCCCCGATCCAGCCTAACTCAGCTCCTATTCAACCTCCTACTGACTCCCGTGATATAAACCAAGCAACCGCCAATGATGAGACCACCACCTCGCCTCCTTCTCAAGCCCCCAGCCAAAACAACGCACCCAGCACCGTCATAGACGAAGAAGATTTCACTGAGATTAACCAAGCGGCTTTCCCCACGACAGCCCCTACAGGTAACTCTAACACTGATTCTTCTACTAATAGTGCAGATACTTCCCAATCATCGAACGAACTCAGTTTAAATGATGCATCCGATTTCACCCTGTTCCCCGACAACCAACACCCAACAACAGTCGCCCCACACCACTACTCCAAACCTCTTTTCTGACGAACGATCCTTTTTACAGGAACACAATACATCGTCCTCCACAAAAAAAGCTCGAATCACCACAGAAAGCCTGCATGAACGTCTCGACCGCCTCACTTCCTCTTCCAACTCACCTGATGCTCAATTAACAACCAATGTCCGACGCTCTGCCCGTTTGGAATCCAAACAACCAATTAATTATTCTCAATAATTTATGTTACACACGAAACCCATTATTTTCAAAATGGGATCCCTTAATTGTAGGGGTCTCATCAAAACTGCACGACCACAAACACGCACCGACATGATCCGCCGTCTTTATTCTCAGTCCCTTTCTCTACTAGCCGTACAAGAATCACATGCAACCGAAACACACCAACCCACCCTCAACAAATACTTCCCTAACCAAAATCAAACCCTATGGACATCGGACTGTGGTCTAATATCCTTTTCCCCTGAATACCAACTACAACCTATCCCATTTACTAACGATTCGCGTTGCTTAGCAGCCAAAGTCACCCACTCTACTAATCTCTTTCATCCTTTTTTTGTGCTAGTTATTTATGCACCGGCCAACTGTTTTCAACAATCTCACCACCAATTTACAATCACCTGACAGCCCTCTACCACTCGACAATCTAGTCATACTAGGGGACTTCAATTACTCATTCATATCCACGAATCGTACCTTAGGTCTGATTGGTGAATGGTCTCGATTACTCTCATCTCACTTCACTAATTGCCTCAGCATCAAATCCGACAACTACCTCCTTCCAACCTTTTTTCATGCTGTAGCACACCACCCGCCAACGATTGACCATATCTTCGCCTCCCATTCCCTGGCTCAAACCGTCCAACTCTCCTCCGTCGAATATATGTCACCGACATGGACTGACCACTGCCTCCTCACCACCACCTTCAACCTCAAAGCATCGACCCCAATAGGAAAAGGTACTTGGCGAGCAAACCCTATTTTCACAACCCACGAGTCATATCAACGCGCTCTCGCTATTCACCTCACTAATCTTCACCCTCACTTAAATGGCTTAACACCAATTGCTCAATGGGAACGGATTAAAGTCTCGGTTAAGAAATTCACAATGAAATATGGAAAAAACCACACATGTTGGCGGAAAAAAAAATCAAGGATTTACAGAGTGCACGCAATTCCTTTCTCCGCAGCAAGCCCCCTCCCTCCTTACTCCATCCTCGGATTGACTGGTACAACAAACTAATCTCTCACCTACAACACGAATTCGTCACCATCTCACAACTTCGTTCCGGAACACAATGGATGGAAAACAGCGAAAAGTCTCCCAAATATCTAGCCGCCAAATTACGATCTAGACAAACGCAACAAATGATGCATGAATTTCAAAATCCAACCTCCGAAGACTTTGCCGATCGCTCTGATGATACTTACACTATGAAACGATACGCCGCTACCTTTTATCAAAAGTTGTTTGACACCGAACCGGTAGACCAAACGTCAATCGACTCTCTACTTCGACATATCACACCCTCCCACCAACATCAACTAACCACCCCCTTCACCATTAACGACTTGATCACCCAATCTGACCGATGTGCCAATAATAGTAGCCCTGGACTGGATGGTTTAGGCTATCCTTTCCTGTCACTCGTTTTCTCCCATCCACTCATAGCTCCTATTGCCCTCCAAATCTACAACTCAGCTCTTATTGGTAATGGTTTTCCTTCTTCTTGGCAAGATATCACAATGCGTCTCTTACCAAAAAAAGGAGACCTCGGTCTACTCAAAAATTGGAGGCCCATATCATTAATTAACTGTGACGCAAAAATATTTACTCGACTAATCAATGCTCGTTTGGCACCCATTGCAGGTAAAATTCTAACTCCGTATCAGACAGGCTTCATGCCAAAAAGATACATTGCAGACAATTTTTTTTTGTTACGTACCATCATGCAGCTTGCTCCCTCTTCCGCTCCTTCAGCTATTGGTCTACTTCTGGATCAGGAAAAAGCATATGATCGCATACATCCTTCCTACCTGGCACAAACTCTGAAGTCATTTGGTATCCCCTCTTCGTTCACTGATATGCTGATCAGTCTTTTCTTTTCCAACTGGGTACAGGTAAATATTAATGGTCATCTTACTAACCCTATTACACAGCTGCGTGGTCTCCGTCAAGGTGACCCCCTCTCCCCCATTCTTTTTAACTTTGCTCTAGAACCACTACTGTTATCCTTCATGACGGATCCCCAACTTCAAGGCATCTCTGCCCATGACACCTCCTATCCTATCACCACCAAAGTGTTGGCCTATGCCGATGACATCTGTTTATTCTTGTCTACCCCCGCTGAATTTGATCGCGCCCAAAATATACTCAACACCTACTGCCGCGCATCAAATGCAAAACTCAGGCATTTTCTCTCTCTGGTGACACCATTCCCGCTTGGCAACCGATCCTTCAATCCAACAATATCACACAATGGTACGACAAACATTCACCATCTTTTCTTACATACCTCGGCTACCCTCTTGTATATACTGCTGGTCATCTCAACGTGTATGCTAACACCTTACTCGCAAAAATCAACAAAATACATCACTTTCTCTCCCTTCGCCATCTCA